>PVJI01003250.1:0-127683 GCA_004026765.1 Micronycteris hirsuta
CTGCCCTTCCATTCTAAATGAAAGTTTTGCTGGATAGATTATTCTTGGTTGTAGGCCCTTGCTTTTCATGATTTGAAATCTCTCTCTCCAGCCCCTTCTTGCTTGGAAGTTCTCCTTTGAGAAATCTGCTGACAGTCTTATGGGGATTCCTTTGTAGGTAACTGTCTCCTTTTCTCTTGCTGCTTGTAAGATTCTTTCCTTATTCTTGACCTTGGGTAATGTAATTATGACGTGCCTTGGTGTGTTCCTCTTTGGGTCCCGCTTCTTTGGGGTTCTCTGAGCTTCTTGGACTTCCAGGAAGCCTATTTCCTTTGCCAGATTTGGGAAGTTTTCCTTCATTATCTGTTCAAAAATACGTTCAATTTCTTGGTGTTCCTCTTGTCCTTCTGGCAGCCCTATGATCCAGATATTGGGTCGTTTACAAATGTCTCTGAGGTTCCTGAGACCCTCCTCATTTTTTTGAATTCTTGTTTCTTCCTTCTGGTCCACCCCATTGGTTTGAGATCCAACCTCCTTTTTTTCCTATTCGTTCCCTGTAAATCTTCCTCCATTATCCTTACCGTATTCTTCATCTGTTCAACTATTTGCATCCACCTATTTTCCAGTTTTGTTAACAATTTGATTACAAGAATTTTAAATTGCGCATCTGATAGGTTGACTATGTCGTCATCCGTTAGTTGTAATTTGTTCTGATCTTTCATTTTGGCCATTTTCATTATTTTTATCTCGGTGCACTTGTTGGCTCGCAGGTGCCTGCAACCTGGGTCGCTTTTTGGATGACGTTGCCTCTGGGGGCGGGGCCTGGGAGGAAGCAATGGCGACCTCCGATCACCGCGGGCTCCCGTCACTCCTCCGCTCCCCAGTTCCCCACCGCCTCCTCTGCCAGACTGGGTTCTGTTGGCTCAGCCCTGGCCTCTCTCCGGCAGCGTCGCCGGCTTGCGGGATTCACCCGTTGTTCGGGGACGCGCCCTGTTCAGGCACTGGCTGCGTGAGTCCCTCCGTGAGAGCTGCCTCTCACTCTGCTCCTCCGCTCGGTTCTGCCCCGCTTACCGGCCTGGATGTTCGTCCTCTCAAACCTCCTGGGTGTCGGACTTCCCTTCAGTTCGATTCTGTCCGTTCTGGTTGTTTAATTTTTCGCTACTGCGTTTGTTGTTCAGACACTCTGGATGTGCGGGCAGCGGGTGCAACCACCTACGCTGCCATCTTGGCGGAAGTCTCACAGATTTTTTAAAAAATTATATTTATTTATTTTTAGAGAGAAGGGAAGGGAGAAAGAAAGGGAGAGAAACATCGATATGAGAGAGATATATCTATCGGTTTGCTCTCACACTCCTGCAATGGGGGACTGGCCCGCAACCCGGGCATGTGCCCTGACAAGGAATCAAACTCGCCAGCACTCAATCCACCACACCACACTAGCCAGGGATTTTCCCAGATATTTTTAAAGGCCAAATTTTCCTTAAGTTTTACATTATATTCACTGTATATAGAGAAGTCATGCCCATTTTTCTTACTGGAGGAAAAATCTCTGCATGCCTTTGACATCAGGATTTTAAGTCTTCATTAAAAATTCATGTTCATATTGAAGGAGAGCAGAATTTTCCACCCCAAAATATGCCTCTTCGGGTTTAGGATTATCTTGAGCTGGTTATTTTTGAGAAACCACATGAATAACGGAAGCTCTGAAGTTGGAGTCAAAGTCATATGGAGGTTTCCAATCATTTACCCCAGTGTTAGTACGAGTAGGTTGACCACAGATCTCAAGATCAAATTACGTTTTACTGAAGTTTTCACAGAATGACTGGACTCTTCTTACACCGTATGGTCCAGAATTTCATCTAGAAAGACAGTAGTGTTCTCTTACATTTCAGTGTGATCATTTCGATTTCAGGAAAGCTACAGCAATGCGAATGCTCAGTTGTTTTGGTCATGGTTTACAGGTTGGTAACAGGAAGACCCTGTTTCCTATCTACATTTCCGTCTGAAGCACAAGATCTTTGATGGCAGGGAATTTATCTTATTCATTGTTTGATCTCCTGGACCTTGAACATTGCCTGATACATAGTAGATGCAGAAGAAATATTTGCTGAATTCAAGGGAGGGAAGAAATGCATAAGTGAATGGATGCATAACGAATAACACTATTATTCTCCCTAAGCGATGTTTATTCCCTTAATTTTGTATTGTGCTGTTGGTAGCCATCAACATCTTTAAAAATTGAATCTAGATCTTAGTTTTCCATAACTCTATCTAGTGTACACTGAGAGAGACGTGCACTTTCCCCGTATACACAGACATGCATGCTTGCCTGCACCGACAAAGAACGTAGAAAATCCATTCTTCTTGGGGGGGAATCAATCAAGAGTTTGTTTTCACTGAGAACATCACCGGGAGCGAGACTGTTGCTGTGCTTTTACTCATGAGATGTTCAAGGAGCAGCTGTAGATAATTTGTGTTTGTGCTTCCCGACTACAGAAATCTGCAGTCGATTTAGAGACAGTAGCTCTATTGTGTTTCTCTTTGTTTTAACCTCACACCTGAGCTTTACTTCCTCCGAGATCATTTTAATATTGTTCGCTTGTGAAGGTCAGCAGTGAAAACCTCTTGGTGTCGAGAGCAAACATTAATCACAGGCATTGCTTTCATTGGAGTGGCCGCAAGCCTGGCTTCTGTTGACTCTGCAGGCATCTGCTATAGAGTAAAAAGCAGTGACTAGGCTTTGAGAGCGTATTAGCTATCTATTGTTGCCTAAGAAATGACCCTGAAAGGAAGCATCTGAATAAAGCAAATATTTATTACCTCATAATTCCTATGAGTCAGGAATAGGGGCATGGTCTAGCTGGTCTTCTGGATGAGAATCTGTCTCCGGGTCAAGAACAAAGTACTGGCTGAGACTACAGTTATCTCAAGGCTTGATGGTTTTTATATTCACTTATATGGTTGTCGGTAGGATTCAGTTCTTCATGAGCTGTTGGACTGAGGTCCACAGTTCCTTCATGGATGCTGACCAAAGGCAGCTCTCAGCTTCTTCCAAGTGAGCCTTTCCACAGAGCAGCTCACAACATGACAACTGGATTCATCAAAGTGAGCAAGAAGAACCAGAGAACACAAGCAAAGTGGAAGTCACAGCCCTTATAACATAATCACTGAAATGACATTGTAGCACTTTCGCCATCGTCTGTTCCTTAGGAGCCAATCAGTAGGTCCATCCCACAGTCAAGGAAAAGGGATCACTTGAAGGCATGAATACATATCAAGAAGTGAGAATCATTCGGAGCCATTTTAGAAGCCGCCATCACAGGAGAGTTAGATTTCAGTCAAGTAACAGTAATCAGCAGTGTGGCGCTGGTACATTATTTTTCTGGTTGGCCCTCAGTTTTCTCATTTGCAAAATGAGGGACTGAGCTGCCTTTGGTGTTCACAAGATGTTAATAAGTGTATTCTACTTCTGGGATTGATGTGTTGGATAGAGCTAAAGGGACATTAAGTATTCTTCATTGTGTTCGTTAGGCTTTTTTGCTTCAGGGATCAGGGTGTTTAGTTACTGAAAGGAAAGTGCTCATCTGTAGTTAGGAAGCAGGCAGTCTGCACCGTAGTGGGTGGCGTTAGGTGATTCTGGGAATCTACTCCTTTTACAGTCTCTGAGGATCCTTTGTCTTGGCATATTTGCATTGGTCCGAGTGTATTCCTTTCTCCTCTGCCTTCTGTCTTCCCCTCCACACATATCTTTTGCTGACTTAGTTTTCTCACTATTTTCATTTGTCACAGTCTCTCATGACCTGCAATCTACTATCTGACATTTTATATATGCATCCTTTAAACAACTAATGGATGCATTCCATATCTTCCAGTGTAAACTCCTGAAAAACTTAATTCGATTGTTGCAGATCAACTTTTTTGTTTTTTTTTTTTTTAAGATTTTATTTTAGTCCTCCTTAAAGAGAGGGGAAGGGAGGGAAAGAAACATCAATGTGTGGTTGCCTCTCATGTGACCCCTACTGGGGACCTGGCCTGCAACCCAGACATGTGCCCTGACTGGGAATTGAACCAGTGACCTTTTGGTTCGCAGGTGAGTCTCAATCCACTGAGCCACACTAGGCTAGGCTAGATGATCTTTCCATGCAAGATTCCTTGAAGGTGTGAAGGCTCAATGTGACTGCACTAATCCTCTGGTGCTTCAAACACCTTTTATATATGGAGGAATAAACCCAAGGATTACCTCTGTTGGGTCCAAAATGCTTCCACTTTCACTTCAGCTGTTTTAAATTTTTTATTGGTTAAAAAAAATAGTGCACAATAAGATAAAAATTTAGAGAGAGCCCAGCTGGTGTAGCTCAGTGGATTGAGCGCGGGCTGGGAACCAGAGGGTCCCGGTTCGGTTCCCAGTTGGGGCACATGCCTGGGTTGCGGGCCGGGTCCCCGGTGGGGGCCATGTGAGAGGCAACCATACATTGCTCTTTCTCCCTCCCTTCTCCTTTCTCTAAAATAAAAAAAAAATTAAAAAAAAAATTTAGAGAGAAATACGAATACGTTATCTGTGTCTTTGACTCTACAGTAAGACAGGAGCCTAAAGACTAAGAAAAATTAGCTACAATGTTCAGTGATTTCTTGAATGCATGATTTTGCAAAATATGATATTCTGACCCCCCCTCCCCCGCCCACAGACTGAGCAGAGAATGATCTCAATTACATTCTGTGAGAAGGTTTCATCATTTTATTAATTGAGACTTTCGAGGGAGTTCAACCTTTCCAAATGATTTCAGCTAAATTGAAACTTTTGCTAAGTCTCTTGATTTCCTGGCTTCGAGTGGAAGACACAGCCGATAATCACTGAGAACATATTTTCTCTGGAGGAGAGTGGAGAGCGCCTCTCAAGACACTTGAGTCTCCTCTCCAATTAGCAATCAACATGTTTTTACATTTTCCTTCCTTTGATGAAAGTACAATCTGGCCTACAATGTAAAGTCATGAACGTGTTACCCTGGTAATTAAATTAATCCTTTTCTCATCTTTGCTTGTTGATATTTTCATTTTAAAATCCCTTCAGGCTTCATTTCTTCCAGAAAATCTTTTGCAACTTGATTCCTTAGTTGAATTTAAAATCAATTTATGTTTCTGGAGCCCCCTCCAAAGCGGAATATTTTGAAATCTAGTATCCTCATTTTATGATTGAGAAAACTGAGGCCGAGAAAATCTAAGTGAGCTCCCCAACACCACATGGCTAGTTAGTGGCAGAGCTGTGATTGGAGTCTTACGGGAGACTTATGCGTGGTGTGGGCCCAGCTCCCACTCGGAGAGGCCAGTGGAAAGCGACGCAGGACCCTCACCCACGGATGGGTTCTCATGTGGGGAATCAGGTCTGCATCGTACCTAGGTTGCCATGAGAGTTGCTTTTTTCGTAAAACCCCCTCACCCTAGATGGAGGAAGCAATTCTTTACTGCATATCTCTAAAGTAACTTCCTAAAGTCTCTGTTAAACCTTCAAAGTATGGAGTGTAACCAGTTCAACCACTTTTCCCCTGGATCTGTAACATCCTTCTCTTTGAGGTGATTAGCAACATTCTTTCCTTTGTTATCTGTAAAACGTAATCACATACAGTGAATGTGTGCATAGGAAATGAGAACCATGCTCCATGTAATGTACCCAGAGAGACAATAAAAGCGTGTCAAGGCAAGGGTCGGTGCACTTTCCTGTTGAGAGAGTGGCCATGCCTTCCCCTTTCCTCTATAGGACTCGGTAGTCCGTGTTAATTTGTCTCATGTCTCGGCCAGCACGCTGCGGACACTGCAGGCCCATGTCTATGTTTCCTCATTCCCGATTTAACAACCTTTATACTTGAATCAATCAATTAAAAAGGTATTATTCAGTATCTTTTCAGTTTTGGGATATAGTGTTTGCTTTGGAGCTGTGACATATAGCAAGGGAAATTAGAAATGTTTAGGTTTTTCTGTTCTAACAAAAAGCCCTCAGATCTGTGGGAGTTAGATTCCACAGCAACGTGCCCCACTGTTGTAGGTATGGGTATTCTCTGGTCGAATGTGCAAAGTTCTATTACGGTTATTTAATGACATTCAAATATGTCCTCCGGCTTTTTTCGCTAGTCCACCATATCCCATGGCTTCCAGCCCACAGTCTTCTAGAGACAGCAGACTCCTTACTCCCAAATAGGCCATGCCCTACGCCCTTTCCACCTGTGTTCCTGGTGCTTCTCTCCTTCTCTGCGCCTGCCAAAGACGTTTGTAGTCCATCTCAGGAATCTTTTTGCCTTGCGCTGTTCACCATCTACTGTAGTCATCAAGCGATGTCCTTTGGCTTAGCATGCCTGTAACAGGCAGAATGTTTCTTTTAGCCTTGCCTTACACGGCTCTCTAATGGTTTCTGGATAAAGCCCCAGTCCCTAACTAGGTTAGAGGCTCCTGAAGGGCAACAATGATAGTAGCTTCTTTTGTGACCCTCACAACTCCTGGCCCCCAAAACTGAATTTGGTCCCTGGCCGGTGTGGCTTAGTTGGTTGGGACATTGTCTTGTAATCTGGAAGTTCATGGGTTCAATTCCCAGTCAGAACACATGCCTAGGTTGCAGGTTCGGTCCTCGGTTGGGTCACATATGAGATGCAAACAATTTATGTTTTACATATCAGTGTTTCTCTCCCTCCCTTCCTCTCTCTAAGCATGTCCTCAAGTGAGGATAAAAAAATCAAATTTGTGAAATTAGAATGGAAGGAGACTTGATTTGGGGTGCTTCATACACAATACAATATACAGATGTTGTATGAAAGATTATATATGTGAAACCTATATAATTTTATTAACCAATGTCACCCCAATAAATTCAATTAAAGAAAGGACTCCTATAAAATTTATATTGAGGTCACACAATAGCAGAAATGACTTGGTGAAACTGCCCTGTGTTAAAAGACAGACTAGCTAGGAAATTTGGCTTAGAAATATTATTAATTTCTTTACTCATCGTTTTACTTAATTGTTAACCTGGTGTTATATTCTATGTATTGGTCCAACCCTCCAGTTAAAGAGTATGAAAGACTTGATAACATGATTTGTACCCTTTTGATGCTTAAAGTTGAACAAGAAAAAGTAAGTTTGTGTAATTTTGCATGGATATTTCTACATATTAACTTCTGAAATTTTTCTTTTTTAACTCCCAGTTTTCTCCTACCCATTTAATGAAATAGGCAGATGTGTTTTCATTTCTTTGATGGATTTGTATGGAAAGGATTGAAAAACACAAGCAACCCATATCCCGCTCTGACTTGAGTTCTTCAAAAGCTGAAGTCTTAGGGTCTCCATGATATCCTGAGCATATTCTAGATGGTTCTCAGAAAAGGGAAAGAGGAATTACTTTGAGTTTTCAGTTGTATTTAAAGTCTTAGAAAAGCAAAAAAAAAAAGCAGGTTATTCTCTTTCCTGGGCTAGAAATTAACTTTCATTGGATCATGGGGTTGGAAAAGGGGTGAGGAAGAGAGATCCCAAGAATTTTGGAATAGCTCAGATCTACAAGCTACCTCCCAGCTGTTATATTGGCGGACTTAAAGGTGATGGGCTCAAGAATGCATCTTACAGATGAAAGTAGAAAACTATGTCCTTGTCCCAATGGCAATGCTGTTGGAGATGGGGATGACTCTGCGGAAGCCTCCAACTACCCTGACTTGGAGATCATTCAGGTGGTCATTCTAAGTCCTTCTCACCCCTCCCTTCCAGTCAATGTTTTGTCCCGAGACAAGAGAACCCTGACACATTGTGGAGAACGTGGGGAAGAGTCTTAGTAACCCATTATCCTATTAGAATGGGAATTTGAATTTGGGAATTAAGCTGAAATATAAAAAAAAACAACGAAGAAGTGATAGTTTACATACCTTTGCTATTGTCAACTGAAGCATATGTCTGCTTCGTATTTTAGTGTCACTTCGCCATGTGACAAAATGTTCTCTTTGGGCAGCCCAAGGATGAATTCGAATTCCCTTTCTTGTAACCTTAACAGGGAATAGCGGAAATGAATATTGTTAAAAACTTTATAAAATCACTCCCTGGTTGACATTGTATAACTGGTGTCACTATATTCCAATGTTCCACCATTTCCTCAAGTGAAACTTCTTTCAAATATCCATGACCAAAACAATTGAGACAATGAATTAAAAATCTACTGAAACCAAGCCCTGGCTGGTGTAGCTCAGTGGATTGAGTGCGGGCTGCGAACCAAAGGGTCGCCGGTTTGATTCCAAGTCGGGGCACATGGTTGTGGGCCAGGTCCCCAGAGGGGCCACGTGAGATGCAACCACACATTGTTGCTTCTCCCCATCTCTTTCTCCTTCCATTCCCTTCTGTCTAAAAAGAAATAAATAAAATCTTTAAAAAAAAATCTATTGAAACCAAAGCGTATTATAAAATCCAGGCTTATCCAGTAGTGATGGCCAGTCTAGGGTGAAGCCCTTAACTATTTGACATGTTCCTTTTGTGCCATTGAGTGATATTCTCGGGGCTACTATGATATAGGTGGGTTTTTTTTTTTCTGACAGAATCCTAAACCTTTGGACCTCTTTTTTTAAAAGAAAAGTTTAGTCCAGCTGTTTAAAATTAGCAGTAGACGACATCCATTCTTCTCTCCTTTCTTTTTTTTTTAAGATTTTATTTATTTATTTTCAGAGAGAGGAGAAGGGAGGGAGAAAGAGCAATGTATGGTTGCCTCTCACATGGCCCTCACTGGGGACCTGGCCTGCAACCCAGGCATGTGCCCCGACTGGGAATCGAACCAGGACCCTTCTTCTCTCCTTCTGAGTGGCACACTTGCTACCTCAAGATGCATTACCTTGAAGTAAGATGTATTACCTCACATAGAGGAAAGCTCACTTAGCACGTCTATGACAGAGTCAGCAGAATGAGGCCTTCTGTGCATGGAGGCTATTCCATTTGGAAATCTAGGATATGGGTGTGATTACCACGGGAGACAATTCATTTTTAAATTCTTGCACCTCCGCGGATTATACTAATACAATCTCATTGTGTTATCCAGCCAGGCATTCCCCATCCCCGACAAAAATCTAGTAGTCGGCTGTCAGAAGTCCAAACAGAACAAATTTGTCAAATGGAGGAAGATGTATTCCTAGTTAATGAATATTTCATCTCTAGACCTTACCTTGTTCTGAATGTATACTTGAGGTTTTTGATTATGTACAGAAACTGCTTTGCTTAGAATCACATTTACTCCAAAGGAAGGATTTACATGGCAAACTTGAGTGAACACTCTAATATGAGCATAATTATCTGCCTTAGTGAAGAGAGAAGGAATATTTACATTAAAAAAACCATTTTGAAATTTCATTATGTTTGTGGACTTTATCTTGCCCTTTAACCTCTCCTCTACGGAAATATGAAACATTCACAGTCTTATGTTGATGTATCAGTTGAGTGTTTAAATATGAGTATTATTATAATTTACAAGTCATAATACTCTCATTGGCACATTAGTCCCTCCAAAGGCTTCTTTCTATTTAAATAAGATTTTGTTCTTCCCCCTTCCACCTCCTGCCCCTACCCCACAACCAGCATGTGTGGTTTTAATTTGTTTTTCCCCCATTACTATAATATAAGAGAAAGCTTAGCCAATGATATCTAAGAAAATTGAGTGAACTTTGGGGAGGAAATACAAAAGACAAAATAAACAAATTGGACTACATCAAACTGAAAAGCTTTGCAAAACAAAGGTAACCATCAACAAAATGAAAAGACAGCCTACTGAATGGCAAAACATATTCACCAATGACACATCCAGTAAGTTGTTAATATCTAAAATTTATGACATACTCATACAACTGAAGACCAAAAAATAAATCCAATTTAAAAATTGGCAGTGAACCTCAATAGACACGTCTCCAAAGAGGACATACAGATGACCAATAGACATATGAGAAGATGCTCAATGCCACTAATCATCAGAGAAATGCAAATTGAAACCACAATGAGGTATCACCTCACACCTGTCAGAATGACTATCATCAATAAATCAACAAATAAGTGCTGGTGAGGATGTGGAGAAAGGGAACCCTCATGCACTGTTGTTAGGAATGCAGATTGGTGCAGCCACTGTGGAAAACAGTATGAAGCTTCCTCAAAAAATTAAAAATAGAGCTTCCTTATGACCCAGCTATTCCACCTCTGGGTATATGTCCAAAGAAACCCCAATCACTAATTCAAAACCATATGTACACCCCTATGTTCATTATAGCATTATTTATAGTTGCCAGGATTTGGAAGCAACCCAAGTAGCCATCAACAGATGAGTGGATAGAAATGTTGTTGTATTTATATGCAATGGAATATTACTCAGCCATAAAAAGAATGCAATCTTACCATTTGCAACACTGCGGATGAACCTAGAAGGTATTGTGCTAAGCGAAGTAAGTCAGATAGAGAAAGAGAAATACCATATAATGTCACTTATATGTGGAATCTAAAAAGGAAAATAAATGAACAAACAAAAGAGGAACAGATTCCTAGATACAGAGAAAAGACTGAGGGTTTCCAGAGGGGAGGAGGGTTGGGGGACTGTGAAAAAGGTAAAGTGATTTGGAAATACAGATTAGCAGTTACAAAATAGTTACAGGGATATAAAATGCAGGGTGGGAAATACAGTCACTAATACAATAACTGTGTATGGAACCAGGTGGGTACTGGAAATGCGGAAGGAAATCCATTGTAAAATGTGCGACTGTCTTCCCACTACGCTGTACATCTGAAACTAATACAAAATAATATTGAATGTAAACTAATTTGTAAAAAACGGAGCCAATATTTTTGCTGCTATTCAGACCTACTACAGCAGATAGTATTTTTAAAATTTTGAAATGCTTATTATAAAAGGAGAGCATGCTGTCTCATTCCAGAGTGTGGAAACACCCCTCTCCCCCGACATATGACACATGTCAGCTTGGATGACCGTGAAATCATGCTGTTTCGAACCAGACTTTCTGGCCAGGATGCTTGAGTGTGTTGTCGTTTTCTCGCAGGTTTGGGCTCTCAATATTGTGGTTACAGCTCATAAACATGTCTTATAATGTAATTTCCTCCAAATTTGGGTTGGTGAAACCAAGTGACCAGGAATATATGAGTTAATTTGGGGGGCTATAATCCAATATGAGAATGTTAATGGCTTTTAAGAGGTTCTAATCCTTCCAAATGAAGTCATGACGTATCAGAGCTAATAGGCCATCTTGAATAGATCCCAAGAACCAGATCACTGGGCAATGCTTTAGAAACTAGACGGCATCTGTTCAGGGTATTTCTTGTGTCTCAACTAAGGAAACAAAGTAAAAATTGCTGTTTTGAGAAAAAATGATAACAAAGGATTCTGAGATTCATATATTTTTAAGGGGCTAAGTCTTATTTTAGTTCTCAAATATGTCTATCGTCATCTTTGCTGGCTTTTAAAAATATTGCAGTATAACATAGTCAATACAGTGCACTAATCATAAGTCCATGGCTTGATGAAGTTTTATGACCCAGGTCAAGATATACAACATTTCCAGCACCAGGGGAGGCTGCCGTGTCCTCCTTCCCCATGGATACCCTTTCTCCAGACTGATCCAGTGCTCTGACCAGCTATCAGTAGTGATGAGATTGGTTTGTGCAGGAAACTCATGAAGGAAGTTATGTAGTATCTACTATTTTATGTCTGGCATCTTCCACTCATCGTTAGGTCTGTGAGAGCCCTCAGTGTCTCTGCGTGTTGTTGACCTTCATTCTCTTTTTATTGTTTGGTAGGATTCTATTATATAAATACGCCACAATGTATCTTTACCCTGTGCAGAGGCATTTGAATTTTTTTCGGTGTGGACTTTTATGAATAAGACTGCTGTGAACAAGTTTGCACATTTTTGGGAACACAGGTGTACTCATTTTTCTGGGTTCCGTACCTAGGAGTTGAATGGGTGGCTCACACAGCAGACACATGTTTAGCTTAAGTAGATACCATCAGCGTTCAAAAGCAGCTGTTCCAATTTACACTGCCACCAATAATGTATATGAAAGTTTGGTTGCTCCACATCCTTGCTATCACTTTATTATCAATGTTATTCGTTTTGGCTATTCTACTTAGTGTATAGGAATATACGTTGGTGGTTTAAGTTTGCCTTTTCTTGGAGATTAAAGAAATTGTGCACCTTTTCATGCACTGATGAATCACTTGAATATTCTGTGTGGACAATCAGAATATTGATGTGGACAATCAGAAAACTTTAAAGTGCTGTGAGCCCCACTAAAATGCCACAAATTTATAAGACTAACACCATGAAGTGTTGGTGAGGATGTGGAGCAACCAGGAGTCTCATTGCTGGTGAGAGTGTAAAATAGTACACTGACTTTGGAAATCCATTTGTTGGTTTTTTATAAAGTTAGACATTCACCCACCCGCTGACCCCAAATTTCTTCTGGGTGACTTAGGAGAAATCAAAACATGCCCATCAAAGAATGTTTGTAACAACTTTATCTATAATAGCTGCAAGGTGGAATGCTCCTGGAGTGATCACCATAATGGAAGGAAGTGTCCTGGGAAGGCAGATTGAGATTGGCGACACCAGGAGAAAATGCCATCTGTTCCTGAACCCTTGTCCCAGCCCAGACATAGGAAGCCCAGTGTTCTATGAAAACTTTTGGTGAACAGCGATGTTCCCAAGGCTCTAGGTAGTTTTACCAAGATATTGTCCTTTAGACAGGGCATTTACACTTTAAAGAACTATATGGTAGTTAAAAATCAGGTTCTAGAGTCAGATACACCTGGTTGAAAATCCTAGTTCCATCCCTTACAAGTTGATCCTGGGAAAGTTCCATAACATTTTGTGCTTTAGTTTCTTCATCTGAATAACTGAGACAATAATAACTCACTGCTTTGTAGGGTTTTACGTGTTTAAAGGGATTGCATAGTACTTGGCGCATGGTACGCTTCCAATAAATCGTAGTCATTGTTTATATTATTAGCCTATGGGGACACAATGATGTTAGCTATTTCTAATATTTGAATATTTGTTTAGGAAGTTTTACATAAATGTCATATATACTAATGTTAGTTCCATGTGTACATACACACTAAAACATATATGTCTGTATCTCTCCACAGGTAAAGATTTGCATGCATGGGGTTTGCATGAATACTGTACTTAGTTTCCATGGGGTTACTGTACTTAGATGGGTAAATGCTATTAAATTACAGGGCCCAGGTTAGCTCAGGTATGAGTAGAAACCTATGAAGTGCTAAAGTGACTTTGTAAATTTCCAAATTAAGTGATGATCAATTTTATTTGGATTTTCCCAAGCTTTTCCCTAAGTGTAGGTGATTGGCTTCCTTAATCAATTTGATGGCCTCTGTTGTCATTTTGCTTTTCCCACTAGTTCTTGGACCAGAAGCAATCATGGCTGCCATTATCAGTCTTCCTAGCAGTGGTCTGGCCATAGGGACACCAAAGAACCATAGTCGATAATTCTTTAACTATTGTTAAGTAGTGCCTTTTAAAAGGGGACTGTTTTAAAGATATCCCAATAGACTGTAACTCTGAAGTCTACACAGTGATAATGTTTTTCATTAAAAATAGCTTAGTCATTAAGGGGTGTCAAACTCATTTTCACCGGGGGCCACATCAGCCTCACGGTTGCCTTCAAAGGGCCAAATGTAACTTTAGGACTGTGTAAATGTAACTACTCCTTAACTAGGAGCTCAGTGCCGGGTAGAAACCAGGCACGGGGCCGGATAAAACAAGGTGGAGGGCCTCATTCGGCCCATGGGACTTGGGTTTGCCACCTGTAGCTTCGTGTGGTCATTGATTAGATTATGGTGCTTTATCAATTGGGACGATCAGAAAAAAACAAGGAAAAGTGTGATGGATGATGTCAGAGTAGTAAAAGATGGCAACCTCACAATCGTGGTTAATAAATTGCATGTGTAAATTTGACAAATATATATGACCATATGCATCACAGCTAGGGGCCCTTTCAGGCCCTTGGAAAGAGCCGGTGCAAGTATGGGACCCAACGGCTTAAACTTCTTTAGTCATGCCTCATCTGTCCCCAAACTCCCAAGCACCAAGCGAGTTTTCGTTGTAGTTGCCACTTGTTGATCTGAAGGAATGGTTCTCTAATGGTGCAGATTGGTGGGAGAACAGGGTTAGGTTTCCTTTGCTAGGTCTCAGGCATGGTCCGTGTCTGTCTCATTAGCATGGAATCCACAGGACCAGTACAACGCTTTTCACAGAAGACATGATCAGTAACCTTGGGTGGCATGAAGAAGGAAACTATGAATTCCATTCCCAAGAAGACAGGGATGGTTATCTCCAGTGACTTGAGTGAGGAATAAATGACACTGGAGCTGTGCATAGCACTAATATTAACCAAGGCCTTTTTTGTGTATAAGAGTTTTGCAAAGCACAGCTTGTCAGGAGGTGGGTCAAATGTAGCCTGCTGCTTAATTTTTGTAAATCAAGTTTTATTCGAACTCAGCCATGGTCATTTGTTTACAACAGCAAAGGTGAGCCACACAGTCCATAAAACCTACTATCTAGCCTTTTATAAGAAAAGTTTGACTACAGACATATATTTTGATTTTGATTCATTTTATTCCTCTGAGGGAAGTCAAGTCATGTATTATCTCCACATAACAGGTGGGAGAATCTGAGAGTTGGAAAGGTTAAATGCCTTTGTCTGGCAAGTGAAAAGTCAAAGCTGAACCTGAGAGTTGGGACAATCCAGGTGCACCACAAATGAGAGCTGCTGTGCTACTTGTAAATGAGCCATGTTATGAAACTTTAGACATGGAAAGCTTCTCCTTGATAAGCTCAGCAAACAAAGCAAGCCTCAATGTCTCTACTAAGACTTGGCCAGCTATTGTAGGAGCTCCACGATACATTCTACAGGCCATACTATTTACTCTACTCCATCTACTTCCATCTGCCAGTATCTACGTTTCTTGAAATGTGAGACTAGTCTGCTCCTACAAGGTCTGTCTGGGAAATGTCCAGCCTTTGTTATATAATAAGAACATTTTGCACCACATCAATGGCACCTGGCAGCCAAGGAGAGTGGACTGGAATGCACACGTGTGAACACTGACAGCTTCACTGTACTAGTCAGTGGGGATGGTAGACACCATTGAGTGAGCATGTGTGCTGTGTGGCCATTGCATTCAAAATGACTGAGGAAGTAGAGCAACGAATCTGCATCAAATTTTGCATTAAGCTTGAACGTTCCTGTACGGAAACTATTCAGATAATTCACAAGGCTGCAGCTATGGGCGACTGGTGATTGGGAGCTTTATCACCACAATGTACCCACTCATGCAGCAGGTCTCCTGCAGTCTTTTTGGGGGAAATATCAATTCACTCAGGTGATTCAGCCCTCCTACAGCCCAGATTTGGTGCTGTAAGTTCTGGCTTTTCCAAAAACTGAAATCACCTTTGAAATGTTAGAGATTTCAGACCATTGATGAGATTCAGGAAAATACAATGGGGCAGCTGATGGCAACTGGAAGATTCCCAAGATGCCTACTTTGAAAGGGACTGAGGTATCATTGTCCTATGTCCAATGTTTCTTGTATCTTGTATCTTCTGCAATAAATGTCTCTTATTTTCATATTACATGGCTCGATACTTTCTGAGCGGAGCTCGTATACAGGCCAGGCTGAAATTTCCAAGGAAGAATACATACCTTCTAGGAGCAGCCAATGACTGATAAGTGTTGGTTTATAAATATCTCAGCTCCCTTCTCCCTGTGGTTAAATAATCTATGACATGGGTTTTATATCACTTCCCAGAGTTTCCCTGTACAATTATGCTCTAGTTTCCTACAGTGGAAGTTGGCTTGATAATACACTTTTGTTTGGCTGCTTTCTCTCCCTTTTCACAAGTTCCTACTGTTCTACCAGCGTTATCTATACCTCCCAATTAAACAACTATGTACTGTTATATCTTTCTCCAAGATTCTTATTCTGGGGAAAGCCAAGCAAAGACAGGTTTTAGTAAATGGAAACGCTCCTAGAGAAAAGCGAATATTTGGCCTCATGCTGATAGGTGAACATGCTCTTTCCAAGGGGGAAGATCAGTCATTAAGGTGGGGTTAATCTCTTGTGGCTCATTCTATTAACCCAACTAGTATAGTTTACTGACGGCGGGCTCGAATTCCCTGTAGTCATTGGTCCTGGGATTACCCTTCCCGCTGTGTGGGGAGGGATGTTTGCGTCAGCCAAGACGTAGGCAGCTGCTGCTGAAGTGGAAAATAGTGTAATGTCATCAATCAATGCCTCACACATGCTCTCAGCCGAAGGGCAATTAGTGTTACTCGGGGTGAAAACTAATATAAGGCTGCTGATGAATGGATTATTGAAGAGACTATCAAATCAGCCTGGCTGGTACAAGTGACTAGAGGCAGGGGGAGTGCTGCTCGCCTGTGCCCAGCAACAGCTAGTATAGAGCAGCCTTCTGTCTTAGGCTTGGAAGGGATCATTCCACTGATGAGAAGATTAGTCACATTTACTACTTTCTGTCTTCTCGGTTATCCCCTCAACATAGTCAGGAAATAGGGTACATCTACTCACGTGGTAATGGCCACGCCCTCTTTTAAAAACAAGAACATTGAGTCCCTTCAATGTAGTCACAATACGTTTTGCAACCTTTTTCCTTTTATGTCTATCTTTCGCTCTCACACTGTCGGTATTTCTATCTTCTTCCTCCCTTTGGCTCATTCTCCCTTGAGCCCTATCTTCCGAGCTCTTCCTCCGTCTGCTTCTGTCTTTCATACTTTCCTCACCTTGCATGCCTATCTCTTTACCTCATTTTAAAATATGCTTCTCTTTTCCCTCTCCTAGATTCTCTCTTTGTTTTTACCCCTCTCTCTGCCCGTCTTCCTGTTTAAAAGCGCGACTCCTGACGTTCCACATGTGAATAGACTGTCTGCTTCTCTGTCTTTATCAAAGCATTGCTCTACATGCTAAGCATACTGAGGCTGTGGTGTAGTACACAGTTCAGCCATCTTTTATTTATTTATTTATTTATTTATTTTTTAAAAATTATTTCTTTATTCTCAAAGAGAGGGGAAGGGAAGGAGAAAGAGAGGGAGAGAAACATCAATGTGCAGATGCCTCTCACGTTGCCCCCACTGGGGACCTGGCCAGCAACCCAGGCATGTGCCCTGACTGGGAATCGAACTGGCAACCCTTTGGTTCGCAGCCCACGCTCAAGCCACTGAGCTACACCAGCCAGGCACACAGTTCAGCCATCTTTTAGAAATAGGTTCCAAGTGTTGTCTTCTCCTCTATTTGCTTAGACAGGCAGGAGAAAAAGTAGCAAAGGGTAAAGGCAGCTGTCTAGCTCTGCTGTTCACTAACAGCTGAGGGTGTGGTTTATTGCCTATGGTTCATAGGTAGGCCTGTGCGGACGGAGAGGACATAGACAGCTGTCATACCAGAAGGGAGCCAGGAAGTCCATGGGATGGACCTGACTCAATTTGAAGTATTCCTGATATCATACAAGACCGAGACCCAGAACCTCCAAATAACTCTGTTCTATAATACAAGGCCCAAAGGACAATTACTAAAGACCTGCTGCAAAACAGCAGGAAGAGAGATAGTTCCCTCTCAAAGTATCAAAATGATCTTGCAAATTAAAATTCCAAAGAAAGTGAATAAATTGTGTGCTAAGAAAGACAGTTGACAAAAATCATCAATCAAAACATGAGCTTCCTCAAGATGTAATTGAAATAATGCAGCAGCTTAAAAAAGACTTGGTCATAAGTATGCCTAAGATAATAGGTTAAAAATAAATTTTCATAAAGTGAACAGGAAATTATAAAACAAAGTAGATTTAAAAGTCTAAGAGTTAGGTAGATATAAAAGGAACAAAATAGAAGACTTAGAATTAAAAATATACACGATCTGGTAGAAGTAAGTCCTGATTGAGTGTGGTTGGTTGGGTAATAATATGGGTATAATTTATAGTTTTAACTTGAACATTTTAATTCTTTTTTAAAAGATTTTATTTATTTTCAGAGAGAGGAGAAGGGAGGGAGAAAGAGCAATGTATGGTTGCCTCTCACGTGGCCCTCACTGGGGACCCGGCCCACAACCCAGGCATGTGCCCCGACTGGGAATCGAACTGGGACGCTCTGTTTCCTAGCCCGCACTCAATCCACTGTGCTATACCAGCCGGGCCTTAACGTGAACATTTTAAAATGTTCATATAATTTTAACTTTAACACTAAAATGTCATAGTGTTTTTGAGTGTGATGTTATGTTACAGAGTTACGTGTTTATGATTTTGTAATAAAACAGAAGCATTTTTTGTGCCGGACCCTGTTTTTGCTGGAATTAAAGATAAGATAGGATAGATCCTCAATAGGTAGGATAAAATGAAATCTAGACACATTTGAATAGAGAATTTGTGAACTGGAAAACAGTCTTGAATAATTCATCCAGAATACAGCCTATAGATACTGATAATAACTATAAAACGACAGGTGTCATGGAGAAAGACTGAGAAATACAAACTCATAACACAATTTCCATGAAGGAAAAAAAAAAGGGGGCAAGCTGAAAGAGCAATATTTAAAGAAATATTGTTGAAAAATGTCCATAATTGAAGAAAGACTTGAATTTTAACAACAAATTTCACTTTGAGGCTGAGCATGATGAATAAAATTATCCCCTCCTTAAGACATGTTGTATTTGGATTGAAGAACAGCAAGAATAACCAAATACAAAAGGCAGGTATAAATGTAACAATTAGAAAGAGAGTAGACATCTCATTAACAATAATAGTTGCAACCATACAGCGGGGTAATATATTTCAGCTTAAAACTTATGTGCATATAAATTCTCATTCAAGAGTGAGGAAAAAATAAAAATATTTTCATGATTTCAAAGACTGAATTTATGACTCACAGATTCTGGCTGAAAGAAATATTTAAGGATATACTTTGGCAAGAAGAGAAGTGAACACAGAGGGAATACTTAAGATGTGTGAAAAATCAATAAACAAATAAATTGATGAAATGTTAGTAAGTACAATTAATGACTGAAAATGTAATCTTTTTTATGGACAAGAGTGAAACTAAATCTCAAAGGAACAGTAACATGATGGGGAGTGTTCAGTGCAGTTAAAGCGTGCAGAACTCTTTCTTTCAGGAAATGTTTGAAGTAAAACTGAATAACTTTGGCTTAGAAAATGTTATACTTAATTTTTTAATGAAAGTTGATGCGTGACCTCTAAATCATATAAAAAGCTAAGTTCAAACACAAAATAATAAAAATAAATTTAAATGACTTAAATTCACCCAGTAAAAGACATAGACTGTCAGGCTCAATTAAAAACAAAAAAACCTTATCTGCTACCTTTATAAGAAAATCTCCTAAAACAAAACCACACCTAAAGTGTAAATAAAGAAAAAATACATCAGAATAATATTAATCACTTAAAATTTGGGTAGCAATAGCAATATGCAAAGCAGAATTTAATTAAAAAATATTGCCATAAGTAAAGAGAAATAATAATGATAAAAATCCCCTGGAAATAATAGAAGGGAAACATAGAGGAACTGTTTAATCTGATGAATAAAGATCTATTAAAAACCTACAAAAACATCACATCTATTTTTATTATTGTGTGATATGATTTATTACAATGTGTATAAAACATACATATGAATTAAACACGTGCAAGTCAAAGAATAGATTTTTTTAAACTATATTTTATTGATTATGCTGTTACAGTTGTCCCACTCTTCACCTCCTTCTTGGCCCCCACCCCCTTGCCCCCCTTTAGTTTTGTCCATAGGTCATACACATAAGTCCTTCTGCTCCTGCACTTCCTATACTATTCTTAACCTCCCCCTGTCTATTGTCTACCTATCATTTATGCTACCTGTTCTGTGCCCCATTCCCACCCTCTCCCCCTACCACTCCCCTGTTGATATTCCTCCATACGTCATATAACTCCCTTTAACATTTCATACAATAAAGGCTGGGTTGTGATGAACTTCTTGAACTTGACCTTATCTGAGAAGCACTTTATCTGCCCTACCATTCTAAATGAAAACTTTGCTGGATAGAGTATTCTTGGATGTAGGTCCTTGTCTTTCATGATTTGGAATACTTCTCTCCAGCCCCTTCTTGCCTGTAAGGTCTCTTTTGAGAAATCAGCTGACAGTCTTATGGGAATTCCTTTGTAGGTAACTGTCTCTTTTTCTCTGGCTGCTTCTAGGATCCTTTCCTTATTTTTGATCTTGGGTAATGTAATTATGATGTGTCTTAGTGTGTTCCTCTTTGGGTCCAACCTCTTTGGGACTCTGAGCTTCCTGGACTTCCTGAAAGTCTATTTCCTTCGCCAGCTTCGGGAAATTCTCCATCATTATGTGTTCAAATAAGTTTTCAATTCCTTGGATTTCTTTTCCTTCTGGCAGCCCTATGATCCGTATGTTGGGCCGTTTACAGATGTCTTGGAGGTTTCTGAGCCCCTCCTCCATTTTTTGAATTCTTGTTTCTTCATTCTTTTCTGGTTGGATGTTGTTTTCTTTCTGCTGGTCCACTCTGTTGATTTGAGTCCTAGTTTCCTTCTTATCCCTATTGGTTCCCTGCAGATCTCTCCTCATTTGTTCAAGCAATTTCGATAATTTTTCGTCGAATTCTGTGAGCATCCTGATTACTAGGGTTTTAAACTTTGCATCTTATAGGTTGGCTATCTCTTGGTCGGTTAGTTCTGGAGCTTTGATCTGTTCTTTCATTTGGGCCATTTTTCCCCGCCTTGGTGCCCCTGTTACTGTAAGGGGGGCGGAGCCTTGGGGTTCTCCTGGGCAGGGAAGCTCCCGGTAGTTGTGCTGTGACATAGCCTGTGGGGGCGGGACCTGAGAGCACAATGGCGCCTGCTCCGCTCTCCGCACCCACACTGCCTCCTGCAAGCAATTCGAGCCCCTCTGCGCTGGCTCTGGGGGTCGCTCCGGGGTCGGTGGACGGGCTACACAGCTCCAATCCCCCGAGGGTCTCCCCAACGAACTCTCCTGTGAGGCCTGTAGTTCTTCCTGCCGCGGACTCCACCCCCACAGGTGCTCTCAATCTGCCCAGTTGGGTTGCGCCCTGCTTTCTCTCCTGGTCTGTCTGCCCGCGAATGCGGACCTGCCCGGTCCACCAGTCTGAGCACCGCTGGGACCGGATGAGCTGGGCGCTGGCCGCGCTTTGGTCAGGCACCCCCGTCTTGGTGTGCTGCAGCCCCGCGGGAACTGCCCCTCTAACTGTGGTCCTGTTGTCTGCTAACCAGCTCGCCTCAGAGTCGCCAAGAGCTCTCCCTCCGCCCTGCTCCTCTGGGCTCACCAGACTGGATGAATGTATCTTCTTTAATTCCTTGGTTGTCGGACTTCCTCTCAATTCGATTTTCTGTCAGATCTGGCTGGGGTTTTTTTAGGTAAATTTCTGGTTTTTTCCTTGTTTGGCTGTGCGAGGAGGCAAAGGCTCATTCACCTATGCCACCATCTTGCCGGACATCCAAAGAATAGATTTTTGAGAAAGAGCTTAGCATCACTCTTCAGCAGAATCCTGCTCTTTGTCAGTCATGTGACCCGGATGTACTTTGTGCTTATTTGACTCATCGTGCTTTAGAGCGTTGTTTGCATCACTCAAGGTGGTTGATTTCCACAAAAACCTGAAAGTAAATCAAAATGAAAGGGAATATGGGCTGAACTTCTTTACTGTGCAAATCTCAACATCATTTACTTCCCATATGATTTTCTACTGGTAAATGTATTTTTCCAATTATCACGAAAATTTTTATTATTGTCTAGTTGACAGATACGTTATTTGTTTGCATTAATACTAAAACCTTTTTTGGACTGAAAGACATCACATTTAAAATTAATAAGCAAGTGGCTTAATGGAAGAGTTTCACAACATCAAAGACTAGAATCAAAGGATTAATATCTGACTTCCGGCCAAGGTGGAGGTGTACCAGGTAGACACACTTTGCCTCCTCGCACAACCAAAAGAGGAAAAACAGCAATTTAAAAAAGAAAAACAGCCTGAACTGACAGAAAATCGAACTGAGTGGAAGTCCGCCAACCAAGGAGTTAAAGAAGATACGTTCATCCAGACCGATAAGCGGGGCGGAGCTGGGCAGAGAGCACTCAGCAAGACACAGTTTGTGGAGTGGTACAGACAACGTTCCAGCTGCCTGGAGAGGCCCGTGGTGGGTGCGTCTGGCCAAAACGAGGCTGTCTGACCCGGACCCAGCGGGGCTGAGACTGATGAACCGGGCGGTCCCTCAATCTCGCGCAGATAAACCAGGAGAAAAAGCTGGGGAGCGGAGCAAACCGCGCAGCCCACGATCACAGGGAAATAAAGCCTCAAACCACCAACTGAAAACACCTGTGGGGGTTGAGGTGGTGGGAGGAATTCTCGGCCTCACAGGGGAGTTCGTTGGGGAGACCCACAGGGACTCGGAACTGTGCAGGCCTGTCCACTCACCCCAGGGACAGCAAAGAAGGGCCCAACTTGCTTGTGGGTAGCGGGGTAAGTGCAGAGAGCAGAGCACACGCCATTGTTCTCTCAGGCCCCGCCCCCACAGGCTGCGTCACAGCACAACGACGTGAGTTACCCCACCCTGGTGAACACCTAAGGCACCATGCCTTAAATTAACAGGTGCACTGAGGAAAAAAAAATGGCCCAAATGAAAGAACAGGTCAAAGTTCCAGAAAAAATACAACTAAGTGACGAAGAGATAGCCAACCTATCAGATGCACAGTTCAAAGCACTGGTAATCAGGATGCTCACAGGATTGGTTGAAATTTGGTCGCAATTAGAGGAACAAATGATGGAAATATGGGAAAATGTGCAGGGAACCAATAGTGATGAGAAGGAAACTGGGACACAAATCAATGGAGTGAAACAGAAGGAAGAAAAAAACATTCAACCTGAAAAGGATGAAGAAACAAGAATTACAAAAAATGAGGAGAGGCTTAAGAACCTCAAGTACATCTTTAAATGACCCGATATCTGAGTCATACGGGTGCCAGAAAGAGAAGAGGAAGACCAAGGGATTGAAAACTTATTTGAACAAATAATGAAGCAGAACTTCCCCAAGCTGGTGAAGGAAATAGACTTCTAGGAAGTCCAGGAAGTTCAGAGAGTCCCAAAGAAGTTGGACCGAAAGAGGAACACACCAATGCACATCATAATGACATTACCCAAGATTAAAAATAAGGAGAGAATTTTAGAAGCAACAAGAGAAAAGGAGGCAGTTACCTACAAAGGAGTTCCCATAAGACTGTCAGCTGATTTCTCAAAAGAGACCTTACAGGCAAGAAGGGGCTGGAGAGAAGTATCCCAAGTCATGAAAGGCAAGAACCTAGGTCCAAGAATACTCCATCCAGCAAAACTTTCATTTAGAATAGAAGGGCAGATAAAGTGCTTCTCAGATAAGGAGTTCATCATCACCCAGCCTTTATTATGTGAAATGTTAAAGTGATTTATATAAGGCATGGACGGATATCAACAGGGGAGTGGGAAGGAGAGAGAGGAGGAAAAAGTACAGAGGATAAGTAGCATAAACAGTAGGTAGAAAACAGACAGGGGGAGGTTAAGAATAGTATAGGAAATGTAGAAGCCAAAGAACTTATGTGTATGACCCATGGACAAAAACTAAAGGGCGCGAAATGGGGGGTGTGGGGCGGAGAATAAAGGTGGGAAATGGGACAACTGTAATAGCATAATCAATAAAATATATTAAAAAAGGATTAATATCTACCATATACAAGGAAACCATGTAAATCAACAAGATAAAGAAAGGGGAAATAGAAAAAGGGACAACTGGCCCAGCTGGTGTAGCTCAGTGGATTGAGCGTGGGCGGGGAACCAGAAGGTCCCGGTTCGATTCCAAGTCGGGGCACATGCCTAGGTTGTAGGCCAGGTCCCCAGTGAGGGCCATGTGAGAGGCAACCATACATTGCTCTTTCTTCCTCCCTTCTCCTCTCTCTGAAAATAAATAAATAAAATCTTAAAAAAAAAAAAAAGAAAAAGGGACAAATGATTTGAAAAGGCAAGTCACAGAAACAGATTTCTAAATGGATAAATAAGAACAAGAAGAGATGCCCAATCTCATGGATAATCAGAAAAATGCAAAGTAAAACAGAAATGCACCCTATTCTCAGTTTATTGCCAAAAAGAAAAACTTGAGAACAAAAAATACTGAGTGTGAAGAGGTGAGGAAAAAAACATTCATGTAATGCCAGCAAAGATGTAGACTGTTGGCAGCCATTGTGGATAAAAATAATTGTGTTCTGAGTGAAATCACGCATATTTCTTATGAATCGGCAATCCCTCTCCTTTGTATAGAATGTAGATACACCTTCATGTAGACCCAAGATGGTATCTGAATAAGCTTGTTCATTGGAGCATTGTTTGGGAAGAGAAAGAATTGGAAGCAACCTTGCTGTCTATCAATGGGGAACTCAATATATGGAATGTATACTGTTCAGTAATTAAAAGAATTTCATTGTGGAAATATCTTAAAAGTACACTCCAGTTCAAATGAAAAAGAAACATGACTCTCAGCCTTAACACCATCTTCTTAGAAATCTCTGCGCCAGGAGAGCCAAGTGGAGGAAGAAGCGAATGCGCAGGCTGAAGTGCAGATGAAGAAGAACGAGGCAGAGGTCCAAGTAAACTGCTAGCTTGTGTACCCATGGAAGCCACAGGAGCAGAAATAAGGGGAGCCAGAGGCCAGGGACACTGGTACGAATTATTCGACTACATGCCTGCTGTCGAGAACTTGTCGATGGATGTAGAACTTACAGTCTGATCTCCGCGACCAGCTTTTGAGAGATCTATGCTGCTCTTACAACAACAGTCTCTTTTAGTCCTTTTGCCCTGGACCTGTGACATTCTGCACTGGTTCTGTTATCATTTGTGGCTGAATGTGTGCAATAAATCATCTCTTCTTAGCTGGAAAAAAAAAAAAAAGGAAACATGAGATCTACAAGACAATACCATTGTACAAATGTAAGCACATACATTTTATAGTTTGCAAAGACACACTCAAGCTTTTGTTCCTGGGATACATTACACTTGGTCACAGTAAATAATTTTTTATTTTAATTTTTTTTGAGATTTTATTTATTTATTCTTAGAGAGAGGGAAAGGGAGCGAGAAAGAGAGGGAGAGAAACATCAATGTGTGGTTGCCTCCTTGCACGCCCCCAACTGGGGACCTGGCCCAAAACCCAGGCTTATGCCTTGGCTGGGAATCGAACCGGCGATCCTCTGGTTTGCTGGTTGGAGCTCAATCCACTGAGCCACACCAGCCAGGGCTATTTTAATTTTTATTTAAAAATTTTTTTGGACTTTTAGAGAGAGGGGAAGGGAGGGATAAAGAGAGGGTGAGAACATTTGATGTGAGATAGAAACATAGATGGGCTGCCTTTAGTATATAGACCAAAAGTGCAGGAGCTGGGGCCCCGCTGGTGGAAAGAGGGGGCACTTCATTGTTTCTTTATTATTTCTCTATTCTGTGTTTCATTCATTTTTGTCCAATCTTATTCTTTCCCTCATTCTGTTTGCTTTGTGTTTAATTTACTCTTTCTTTACTAGTTTGTTAAGGTGAAAGATTAGGTTGTTAATTTGAGATCTTTGTCATTTCCTACCCTCTGAGTACTGCTTAAGATTGTCTCATAATTTTTGGTATGTTCCATTTTCATTTATTTTCCAATTTACATTATGATTTTTTTGTTTGACCCATTGGTTATTTAGAAGTGTGTTATTTAATTTCCTATATTTGTGAATTTTCTAAATTTCTTTTTGTTACATATTTCCAATTTCCCTCCATTGTGGTTTACAGAATATACTTTGTCTGCCTTTAATTCTTCTAAAGTTATCAATATGTGTTTTTGTGGTCCAACATAGGGTCTATCCTAGAGGGTTCTGTGTGTATATGTCATGAATGTGCATTCTACTCTTGTTGGGTAGAGTGTTCTGTACATGTATGTTAGGTACAGTTAATTCAGAATGTTTTTCATGCCTTTTATTTTTTATTTATTTATTTTTTTAAATTTTATTTTTAGAGAGAGGGGAAGGGAGGGAGAAAGAGAGGGAGAGAAACAGCAATGTATGGTTGCCTCTCACATGGCCCTCATGGGGACCTGGCCCGCAACCCAGGCATGTGCCCTGACTGGGAATCGAACCGGGACCGCTTGGTTCCCAGCCCGCGCTCAATCCACTGAGCTACACCAGCTCAATCCACTGAGCTATAACCAGCATGCCTTTTATATAGGAGTGAATTTTCCAAGGTCCTTATGTCACTACGCTGGCAGTGATTTTCCACTACAGTTAATTTAAGAAAATATGGGTTTAGGATGATGCTCTCAAATAAAGAACAAGGATTTTCTTCAGGTTGAAAATATCAGTATTAATAAAATAACTTAATACTTTGTACTTGGTAGTTTAGTAAGTATCTGGTGAAGTTGCTGCCTTGCCTTTGGTTAACAGTGTGGTTTGAACCTTCTAGTGAAGATGTTTTTCTTGGTCAATCTTTTAAACTATACTTATTAGTTAAAGGAGTCAAATTATTTTTCTGGCAGTATCTAATGCCAAGGGCTACGACGGAATCTTTGAGAAAACCATGAAGATAAAAAAGTAATAGGAAGACAGCAAAGGCTGAATTAAATTCAGATTTTGTCACCCAGAGGACATTTCACATTGCCTGCAGACATTACCCATATCTAGGCTTGTAGAGGCAAGGGATGCAGCTGAACATCCTTCCAACGCCCAGGACTGGCCCCACTGCAAAGAAAAAGATTTCGCAAGATCTGGTCCAGAATGTCAATAGCGCCAAGATTGAGAAAACTGGTTCTCAGATTAAATCTAGTCTGTTGAGATAAAAAGAAAGGAAGTATTTAAATTTGATTACTATAAACACCATGTATATTTTAAGTGCCTTGATTTTGTTTCATTGAAGAAAGGAACTCAGAGGCACAAACTAGAAGTACTTTTTTAAAGTTAGGAGGGTACAAAGTGAAATTCAGGATATATTCCTGAAATCAAGATAAGAGCTCAGCATTAAATAAGCAGCGTTAATACAAAATGGGCCTTTGATAGAAGGAATTGATTATTTCACACGTGGAGAAGCTGCATTTCCTTCAGGGTCTGATAGGAGTTAGGAAATTGATCAGAAACTTTTTCTCTGCAAAGTAATTAATACTTAGAACACCTTTAGTAAAGAAATTTTGTTTTAGGTTTCATAGGCTTTATAAAGGTATTTATGTTTTTTTAAGTGTTTTTTTTTTATTTTATTTTTATTTATTACTTCTAGAGAGAGGGGAAGGGAGGGAGAGAAACAGCAATGTATGGTTGCCTCTCACATGGCCCTCACGGGTCCTGGCCCGCAACCCAGGAATGTGCCCTGACGGGGAATCGAACCAGGACCCTCTGGTTCCCAGCCCGCGCTCAATCCACTGAGCTACACCAGCCAGGGCAAGGTATTTATGTTTTTAAGTTATTCTGTCTAATAGGTGGCTCAGGTTCTCTAGAATCCGCTGGTGTATATGTTCCATGGGTCAGGGTTTTGGGTTTTGTTTGGTGTTGAGTGTTTTGTTTTTCAATGTTTCCCCATTATCCTGAATAGGAATCAATAACCTTTGTCTCAAAAAGAGCTCAAGTATGGTCTTCAGTATATCATGTAATTGGTGGTTGTTTATTTGTATGAAAGATATTGTTTTTATTAATTTTACAAGTCAAAATGTAGTACAATTATCATTTGTAAGGGTTCTCTTTAGCTCATTCTGTTGGGTTTTCTTGGAAAAAAATATCATTTTATCGGAGTGATGATAACTTTGCTTCCTCCTTCCCAATTTGTATGCCCTTTGATTTATTTCTCTAGCTTAATTAATTTGGCTAAAGTTTCAAAAATATTAACAGTAATAAAAACTATCCTTGTCTTGTCCTTGTTTTAATGGGAATGCTTCTAGCATTTTGTCATAAATCATAATCCTGACTTTTTTGTTATATCCTATCATGATCAGGAAATAGATTAATCATTTTTTTAAATTAATAGTTCACTTAAAATCATGAATAGATGTCAGATTTACCAAATGCCTTCTCTGATTCTATAGAAAGTATTGTCTGTCCTTTCCCTTTTATTTGTTAAACTTCCAGTCTCCAGCTTGCCTCAGTCTTCCACAGTTTTTAGAGTTCCATGTCTAAAAGGTAGACTCGGTCACTGTCACTAAGGAGTTAGCTCTCAGCCTCCACTGTGGCCCCGTGACAATCATAGGTTTAGCTTAAACATAAAGTACATGGTCTGTTTCACAGTTCCCATTCTTATGGTCACAAAGTTCCCTAAGTAAGACTCATTCTAGTTTTCCTTTATTTTTATTTTGTCAGCCTCTAAAATTCTATTGTCTAATATCCACATTCCTCAGGCTACTGCCAGCTTCTCATCCACCGATTTCCGCTAATGTCATGGCGGAAGTTCTCATCCATTGAGCATTTGTTCTTCCTTTGGAAAGCAGGGTGTTTGTGGTGCCTTTGAACCATGGCTCCCATAATTCCTTTCCTCACATGCTTCCAGGTTGGGGCTGGCCACAAGAGAAAGGCGCATGGGATTGAAAAGTTTAGAAGTTAAGCAGTAGCGATGTTTAGCAGCTATATTTACAACTCTGTTGTCAGAGTGCCAGGGAAATTGTCCCTGATCTGCTGGCTGCCCTTGTCAGCAGGGGGCAGTACCCGGACATGAAGCTCATAGAGCTCTTGACAGGTTCTCTGCTTAGAGCTCTCTGAGACAAGTTCAAGTGCAGAGCCATGGCAAAGCCAGCCTCTCCCGAAGGTCACCCATGGCACTGAGGGTGGAGGATCAGACAGATGCAGGTTCCAGTGTATGTTTGCTTTCATCTATGCCCAGCTCTCGTCCAATCACCGGTCTGGCTGAGCTGTAGTGACTTCCTGCTCAACTTCTAAATGCAGAGAAAACACCTTTTCATGAAGTGCACTATCATCTCCGCAATTGACTCTATAATAAATCCCTCACTCTACAGCACCATGGTGCTTCTACTCCTCTGTTTAACCCTAATTCAGTTTTCCCCCTAGAAATTATTTTACCTCTTCTCATGAATTACTTTAGGGAATATGCTGGTGTAGTATTACTTGGTACAAAATCATTGACATTTTACATATTTTGTTTCGTAAGTTAAACATCAGTATTAAAATGTGATTGAATCATCTTGAGGAAAATCTCCTTATTTTTCAAGTGGTAGTAAATTATTTTTTTCTGAGGGAAAGTGACCTGCTGAATGGAAGCCTCTGAAATTGTTAGTGATGTATATTGATTCAACAACCCTGATAATCAGATTTCAGTCAAATTACTACATGGCTGTCCTGAGAGACCCTTGGCCAAATTCCCTCTTGTGGGAGTTTAGATTGTCCTGAATTTCCCTAATTTGTCTTCACACTCAATATGGAATTTGTAATTTTTTCACTTTTGTGAGAAACAAATAGGTTTAAAAATTGGGACATTTTCCCTTATACTTAACTAGGTGCCACTGTGTGCATGCCCCCAAAGACAGTCCGTATGTATTGCAATGAATAAAACATATGCTGCTTAAATGTCTCGGTGAAAGTTTTCCCTCAGCCCAGAGATGGTGCCAGCTTGGTAGTGACATCATTTTTTCATGTAGAGATGGACCTAACAATTAGACCTTCCTCTCATGAAGCAATAGAATTGCATTTGGTTGATTCTCTGTCCCATATTTTCTGCCACCTTCACTCTCTGAGGAATTCATTCTTCCTTGGGAAAAACCGTCTGGATTCATTCATTCCCAGTGTGTCTCAATCTTAGCGTTGTGCACACTGGGATCAAGATATTTCTTTATTATGAGGAGGTGTTGAGTAGCCTCTACCCACTACATCCCAGTAGTACCCCCCCCCGAGTTGTGATAATCAAAACAATGGCAAATATACCCGGGTGGGAGTGGGGCGGTGGGGACAAAATTAGCCTTGGTCACGAACTACTGTGCTTTGTGATTCAGACACATTTATTTGGACATAGTTTGCGGGGAGAAGACATCTCACAAGTGGAGGGCTTGAGTCACGGTGGGAACAATCTGAATACCGATTAATGTTGTTTGGGGAAGAGAATAAGGAGACAGCAGGGATTTCATAGGGGCCCCGATGCCAAGTCAGTGCTCTGATGGATACACTACCAAGTGGATAAATCCACTGTGGTATGATTATACACCGTAATGCTCATCGCTGCACAGCAACGAGAATGAACAAACTAGAGCCACGTGGGTGAGTATCACAAACATAGAGAGCAGAGAAAGCACGTTGCAGGTGATTACCCACAATGTAGTTCTATTTCTATAAAGTTCAAAAGCAGGCAAAAGTGGACAAAGGATTAGATTGTTTAGGAATACCTTCTAAGTTGGGCGGGAAAGTAAGAAAACAAGTCATACAAAATTCAGAATAGTGGTTACCTCTGGGGTAGTGTCTTAGCTTGAATTGCTATAACAAATCACTGTAGACTGGTTAGCTTAACAGCAACCATGTATTTTTTTTATAGCTTTGCAGGCTGGGTCGTCCAAGATCATGGTGCCTGCAGATTCCATTGTTGGTGAGGGCTCTCTTCCTTGCTTGCTGATGGCTGTCTTCTCATTATGTCCCCACAAGATGGACAGAGAGGGCCAGCTGTCTTTCTCTCCTTATAGGGGTACTAATCCCATCATGGAGGCTCTGCCCTCATGGCCCAATTACCTCCCTAAAGGCCCTACATCTAAATATCCTGATATTAGGGCCTGACCATGAATTTCGGGAGGATACAACAATTTAGTCCATAGCAGGTAGACAGGGCAATGCCATTAGGGAAGGATCACTGAGGGTTACTGAGGCGCTGGCCGTGTTCTGTTTCTTAACCTACGTGTGGGTACATAGGTGTTCACATAATTATTCTTCCACCTCTGTCAGGGTTGTCCAAGCTCTGGTCTGCAGGCCGCATGCAGCCCAGGATGCTGTGAATATGGCCCAACACAAAATTGTAAATTTACTTAAAACATTATGAGATTTTTTTTGTGATTATGTGTTGCAACGAATTTATTTACTTTTTCAAATGATTTGATTTATTTATTTTTAGAGAGGGGAAGGAAGGATGAAAGGGAGAGAGAGAAACATCAGTGTGTGATTGACCCTTACGTGACCCCTATTTGGGACCTGGCCCAGAACCCAAGCATGTGCCTTCATTGGGAATCGAACCAGTGACCCTTTGGTTCGCAGGCCACGCTCAGTCCACTGAGCTATACCAGCCAGGGTGTGTTGCAATGTATTTAATGTGTGGCCCAAGACAACTCTTCTTCCAGTGTGGCCCAGAGATGCCAAAAGGTTGGACACCTCTGCTATATATTTAATATGCTTTTTTGCATGTAATATACATTGAAAAAGGAAGGTTGATATAAAAATCCATCTGGATAATCTCAGTGCATTGATGTCCTGAAATTTCTGACTCTGTTTATTGTAAAAGAAACAAAATTCACCTTCACCCAGAAAAGAAAGACCAGGTTGATTTATCAAACTCCTAACTGTTTTTCCCTGTCAGTCTTGTGATTAAGGGTTTCTCATTCCTTGGAGAATCTGAATGTCAAAGGATACCAAGATACTTTATCCCGCCCGGCTGGTGTAGCTCAGTGGATTGAGCGCGGGCTGAGAACCAGAGGGTCCCGGTTCGATTCCCAGTTGGGGCACATGCCTGGGTTGCGGGCCAGGTCCCCAATGATGGCCATGTGAGAGGCAACCATACATTGTTCTTTCTCCCTCCCTTCTCCTCTCTCTGAAGATAAATGAAATGAAATCTTAAAAAAAAAAAAAAAAAGATACTTTATCCCTAAGCTGTTGGCCTACACAAGAGGGGAACTATGCCTCGTTCACCTGCCCGTTGCCCATGCACAAAGCCAACCTGCCTGGAGCCCCCTGCCTCTCAAGTAAGTATATGGAGAATTGAATGGAAGGGCCCAGTTAGTAATGGTGGAGAGGGAGACTCCTTCCGCCCTGAAGGTCCTTCTCTCTGCTCCTTCACCCCCAGCTCGCAGAGCTGCCCACCTTTCAAAGTTCATGCCCACAGCTCACCCTTCTGCAAGTTCTTCTCAAATCTCTGTGTGAAGCAGACTCTTCCTCCTCTGTCCTCCTCCCAATCTTCTCTCTCAGTTTCCATTTACCTGTTTTTGAGTATTTGGAGATGCTGATCTGACCCACTTCTCTTTGCCACTTTCTGGGTGCATATTGGGTTGATTTAAAGAGTGATATGATGAGTGTCTCATTGGAAAAAAAAAAAGAAATTTCATAATGCGTCTGCTGTACCTGGCCCCAAGAAAGATGACTTAAGGGAACTTCATTCTATCATTCTGACATATAAAAATATTCACATCAGCCTGGGAAGAACTTTTCCTTATCTGTGCTCTTAGCAACTTCTGAACATCCCCTGCATGAAACTCCTCCAGAAAGCAGGCTCTCCGAGGCCACTGCAGAGTGCTGACATCATGCCTGCTGTAGGGAATATGCCTGAAAGAGTGAAGGGATGAGCGTGGGACTCTTCTTCGCCCGCTGCAGTGGCCTGAGCCCCCCCGACACCCTGCTCCTGACCTTGAGCCTGGCAGCACTTTTCGCAGTTGTGGAGCCGACTCTTTTTACCTGGAGACATGATGACCGTGATTAGGGACAGGACGCCGGGGTGGCAGGAGGACACCCCCTGGTGCGGGCACCTGGTGGAGGACAAGAGGGTGTGAACCCCTCTATGAGGGCTGTGCTCTGGGACCACACGGGGTCAGCCTGTCCCTTGACACCCTGTGTAGGAACTTACATTGGGCCTTAGCTGCAACCTGCCAGCCCTGCTTGGGGCTGCCTGGAGTGGCAGCAAGGTTGGTGGTGGGGACCCTGCCTTCTGGGGTGGGCACCTCTCCATTTATAGTTGGCACCATCATATCGATTGCTGGCAGGGCTTGGGCCCCTCCCCTCTGCTGTGCTGAAGTTGGCACCTAAAATCTGACCTTCACCTCTTTGAGATTCCCTAAGAGAAACAGAAAGGACATGTCACTCCACCTTTCCTGCCAGTGCCATCTGGGGTTACAGCTCAGAGAGGGCACTGTCCATCCTGGACCAGTTGAGACTCTCCTACTGACCTGAGTCCACTGGTCTCTGAACAAGGCCCTTACCTCCCTGCCTCCCTAGAGCGGCAGTTTGAGGTACACCACATCTGGCTACTCCTTCTTGGGGCTCCAGGGACTGACATCAGGGCTCGTGCTCTGGACGGCCCTCCTTTTGGAGACAGGTACCCTGGTTAGCACTCAGGTTCCTCACCTGGAGTGCAGTTAGGATCCAGGTCTCCTCTCTTGGCAGAACTGGGATCACTTCCGTAGACCGAGGCCCGCCCCTTCCTGGAGACGTTCTGGGCACAAGTGAGGCCACAGATCTGTCCATCTTCTCACGGCTGAGAGACGGTGTGGCACTGGGCAATGCCCGTGGTGATGAGTAGAGTGATCTATTCAGTTCACATTTGGGGTTCCCACCTAGACACATGACCAGTCCTGGATCTCCACCTTCCACTTTCTGAATTCTTATCCCTCAGACCAAGTTCCCACCTTCTGGATTCCCCGAATAGAAGGTCAAGGTGGGACGCTGGGCCAAGGCCCGCTGTCCCCATCACTCTCCAGGCAAAAATGAAGGGCTCCTGAGCTGTGGGGTCTGGCCTGCACATTCCAGAACACGTGAGGCTCTTTGAGAACCTCTCCACTGGTGTGGCACCCTCACGTCTGTCTGAGTCCTAACCTTGACTCTATAAGTTCCTCAGTCTCTGCCCCTGCAGAACCGGGGCCTCCCCAATGAGGCGAAAGCCATCCCCTTCCTGTCATGTTGCAGGTAGAAATGAGGGTGCTCCTTGCCTGACAGCTCTTCCCTGGGCCTCCCAGAGTTCCCTGCAGGGGTGAGGGTATGTGTGCAAATTTGTGGGTTCTGCTGTATTCTAGAGTGAGTTGTTCCCTCATTCCTCATTCACCATTCTCACCTTGACACCTGAGCGCTTTGGGTCAGGCCCAATATTGGGATGCCAGCTTCAATTGACACGAGACTGTGCCCCTCAGATAGTGGTCCTCACCTTGCTGGGACCACCAAGTTGGAAGTCGGTGTCAGACAGGTCCACCCACAACTGTTCCAAGCCTGCAAGACCAACAACCAGGACAGGACTCTGTAAGACCCCATTGTTCTGGCTGGTTCCTTCCCCACTTCCTCACTCAGGGTCTTTGCTTTGAAGTCTATCAGAGGCTCTTATTCCTCCCTCTGCTGACCTGAGGTCTCCACTGCTTAGACCAAGGCTTTCTGTTCCTGAGAACCCTGAAGGTCAAGTGGATGATCTGCCCTGCCTGGAGCCCTGTAAGTCTGAGGGCAGCTGTGGGTTAGTTGATCCGAGACTATCTATATTCTCGGGTGTCGATCTCCCCAGTCCTCTTACACAGGGATCCACATTTTGGCTCCAGCCTAGATGAAAGATTTCCTGGGAAATGCTACATCTGTGCAAACTTGCGAGTTTTCCAACTGCAAAGCTTGCAGATAGAATCGGTGTCACGGGAGCGATGCCTGATGGCGAATCTGTGGTCCAAGGCCAAAGGCCCAGGACAGGTGATGGGCTACCAGAGGAGAAGCCGGCTGATGGCTTCCTTCTCCTCACCAAGCAGACTTAGCCTCTCATGTAACTTCAGTTCTAACAAACGGACTTTCTACAAGGCAGGGTGGATATGCATGACTGTGTGAGCCCCTATCGTTTCAGGTGATCCGACATTGCATATACAGGTGATCCTATTGTCCGCCAATAGTCTTCTCTTTCTTCATACCCTCCATTTATTTTGACCTTTTTATTGCTCTGAGTGTGTATTCCAAACAGGTAGTTACTACACAGAGCGATCTTTCTATTGCCTGAGAAACACCCCGAGTAGGGAGAAGACGTGTATTATGACATGCAGTGTCTGCATGGGGCTGGGAGGAGTGGGGTGGCGTAGGCTCTGAAGGCGTGCAGACCAGGGGTTTGGTACTGTCTCTGCTTCCTAGCTGCCGTGTGAACTCAGGCACAGTAGCAGAGTCCAGGAGCCTCTGTGTCTTCTTATGAGAAGCAGGTATGCTAGGCCCTGCCTTCTGGGACTAGTGGATGTGTGGAATGCACGCTGCAAATCCAGCACGGTGCCTGGCAGATACTGAGATTTTTTTTTTATATTACTCTATTGTTGTTCAATTACAGTTGTCTACAACCTCTCCTCTCCCCTCCCTTCCCCCCACCACTTCCAAACCCACCTCTCTCCCCTGCCTCCATCCTCCCCCTTGGTTCTCTCCATGTGTTAGATTGTTCTTAATTTCAATGTCTCAGGTTATGTTTTGCTTGCTTTTTTCTTTTGTTGATAAATACTGAGATTTTTAAATGGTAGTTATTACCATGATTATTTTGACCTCAGACAATACCATGTACCACAGTGAGATTGTTTTTTTCCTAATCAAGGAGGTGTCAGAGAATAAGCAATGTTCTAAGAAAAAAACAAAAACAAAAAACCCAGATCATGCAAAATGCTGCTTAATAAATAAAACTAATATTTCTGCAGTAGCGATCAGTCACTTGATGCAAGCGTGAAGCAGATTTCCTCGGGTGCGCTGTGAAGCTACTAAAGGCATACAAAGGACCAACACCCTTCTTTCCCCGCAGCTGCCCATGCAGTTAACCCATTCCCACTTCCACTCATTTGAACTCCACCAAAGATCTAGCCCTCACTTAGAGTTGGCCATATCACACAGAAAAATGCCATCCTTGGGTTTCCCTTCAAGGGAGCGATCTAAGTCCCTCCACCTCCCAGGCAAGGATGAAGTGAGCCGGCCCCTGTACCGGGGTGTCTTCGCTGGACGGCTCTTGCCTGGAATCCCGTCCCTCCTTATCTCTGCCATTTATGTCCCTTTAACGTGGAGTGTGGCTCTCACCACGCTCCTTATATGACAGCTTCTGCTGGATTCTAAAGTGTTATTGGCAGGGGCTGAGTCTTCTTTTTCTACACATCTGCAGAATTAATTAACATGTCATTTGGGAAACAAAAGAGACAGTGCACAAGAGTTCTCATTTATGACAATTTAATTTCTCCCACATTCTTGAATAAGTTAAGCAAAGCCAGGTATATGTCGTTTAATTTTACTATAAGAAAGAGTAAGAGGAATGAGGAAAATGAAGAATGAACTACCTTTTACTTTCATTTTTCACTATCTCATTATCCCAACTATTTCACTGGGGAGTTCTACATTTTAAAGAAAATTCCTATCCAATGCTCTGTGTTCTAGTACTCGTCCACAATAAAACATGCCAGGATTATCAATTGGTTTTTACAAAATACAAAACTACTACTCTCATACTGGATATGTGTGTTGTGTTATTCATAAACCTAGATTCTGAATCTAAATAAGCCTTTTAAAAAGGAACCCATTGGGAAAAGAAGGGAAACAGGTAAATCTGTAAACCGCTAATGAAAACAGAAACACGAAGAAAAGATACATTGTGCTCTTCCCTGTCTCACCTGGACCCCACTACTGAGAAGGTTGACGGTTCTTTTCAACTTCCAGCCAAGGACTCTGCCTCTGGCTTCCCTGCCGCCGGGCAGAGCTATCGGTCTTGGTCAGGGCCCTGGCGCGGGCCCTGGCTGCAGCCGTGCCTCAGGCTTGCTCTACCCCATCTCTCACCACCTCCTCATACCGCCTCTGGAAGGCAGTGGGAACTGTACTATTGACTTTGGTCCAATATTCCGGGGCCTGCATCTTGCTGCTTTCAGCGTGCGCCCTTGGGCCCCCTAGGAATTTGTATCATAGAGGATCTCTGTTGGGCACTTGCTGGCACCCCAGCAGTTTTCGCTGCACCGAATCTGTGGTGATGAGCTTCCTAGGCTCCCCAAAGATGAAGTGCCTCCACCCAGCATAGCAGCCCATCGTATTCAAGAATTTCCACACCTCTTCTTCACGGGCACAGTTGCCATTGAAGAAGATCATGCCCAGGAGAGACACCAGGATTCCATTCTTGGGAAAGTCCACGCCATCAGCACTCAGGCTCCCTGTGTTGGGAAGATCCATTTCGCTGACAAGGATATAAGAGTGATGTCTGTGGTTGACGTCCTTTAGGTCAAGGCCAAAGGCCAGCTCCATGTGCTCAGCACTTCTCTTGAAGATTTCAGGAAAGTATGCTCTGTACTTCTTTTCGATAATCTTCAGCGTTTCTTCCTTTGTAACAGGCTCTTTTATTTTATACTTGTCTGCAAAAACCTGCACTTCTGGCCTATTTTCCTGGTCAGAAGATCTTTGCTAGACCTTGTTCAGGAGGGTGAGGCCCGGCAGACCGAGCCTCCCACTAGACCAAGGCTTTCCTCTCTCTGAGGCCCTGCATTGGGAAATGAGAAGGCACCTCAACTTGACAATTCTGCCTGGACCTCTCATGTCGTGAGGACGAGGCAGAACTTTGTGGTGCCTTTTCTGTTCATGTGTGAGTAATTCCTTCATTCCTCCCTAAAAAATCATCACCTTAACACCAGAGTAGTGCTGGGACTCCATTCTTGGAGGACCTGAGGCCCTCACCCCATGGTGCTCCAGGATGAAAAGTCTGTGTGAGCTGGATCGAGCTGTAACTCCTCCAGACCTCCATTGGTAGACAGCTGGGGCAAGACTATAGGACCCCATTTTTCAGGCCTGCTAGGGACTCCATAGGTCTTGGGAAGCCATAAACTGATCTCTGAAGGTTGTCTGCATTCTGGAGTGTTCATCTTCTCAGTCCTCCTACATGGAGGTCCTCTTGTGGTTCCTGTATCTTTCATTAAACGCTTCCTGGGAAATGCCACACCACTTCAAACTGTTGAGCAGAAAATGCTTCCTTGGCTCACAGTTATGAGACATGAGGAAGCAGTAGTTCAAGGCAAGAAGCCCAAGACAGGTGCTGGACTGCCAGAGAAAAAGTTAGCTGATCTATTTCTCTCTCTTTAAAAGAGTTTATTTATTTTTAGAGCGAGGGGAACACGGAAGGAGAGAGAGAGGAACATCAACGGGTGGTTGCCTCTCAAGCGCCCCCTGCTGGGGACACCGCCTGCAACCCAGGCAGGTGCCCTGACTGGGAATCAAACCGAAACCGTTGGTTTGCAGGTTAGCGCTCAATCCACTGAGCTGCACCAGCCAGGGGTCATCTTTCTCTTCACCAACCAGACTTAAAATCTTTCGTAACTTCAGTTCTAACAGATTGACTTTCTACGTGGCAGGGTGGAGACTTATGATTTGTGAGCCCCTGTTTTTTCAGGTGATCTGATATTTCATATTTAGGTGATCATGTGGTCACCAGATATTATCTTTTTTTTAAGAATTTTATTTATTTATTTGTAGAGAGAGGATAAGGGAGGGAGAAAGAGCAATGTATGGTTGCCTCTCACATGACCCTCACTGGGGACCTGGCCCGCAACCCAGGCATGTGCCCCGACTGGGAATCGAACCGGGACCCTCTGGTTCCCAGCCTATGCTCAATCCACTGAGCTACACCAGCCGGGCATTATCTTTTTTTCTTTATTCATACTAATCATTTATATTGGTATTGTTATTGCTCTGGCTGTATATTCCAATCCATTACTTAGTACTCAGTCTTTTTTCTTACTGCCAGAGATACATTTTAGAAACGGAGAAGAAAAATGAATTAAGAGATTTAAGGCTGGGATGAGTGGGATAATATGGGAGCAGTGTTGTTATAAATAAGCCATTTTGGGGGCTCTGCATAACAAAGCTTACTTCTCTTTGGATGGCTTTCACCAGTATATTACATAACTAAAAGAAAGGATTAAGCAGTGGACTGTTTGTGGCCTCTCCCACCATTCATATGTTTAAATCCTAGCCTCCAAGGTGATGCTATAAGGAGGCGTGGCTTTTGGAAAGTGATGAGATCATGAGGGTGGGGCCTCCTTGAGTGGTATTAGTGCCCTTATAAAATCAGCCCCAGAAAGTTCCCTTGCCCCTTCCACTGTGTGATAGGCAGTGAGAAGGTGGCATCTCTGAACCAGGAAATGGGCTCTTACCAGAGCCTGTCTGAACCTTGATCTCAGACATCCCAGTATCCAGAACTTTGAGAAATAAATATTTTTATTATAAGTTACGCAGTCAATAGTATTTCTGTTATAGTAGCCTAAACAGACTAAGACGCCTTAGAAGAATGATTGATGTCCATTAAGGGGCTCTCAGAAGGCTCACCTGTCTGCGATTATAGGTCAGGGAGCCATGGTTACCTTCCCTCATGCCTGGAGAAGGCATGTTTTTTGAATAACGGTGAATTATGTCAATGTTCGCTGGTGCCGCTAGCTAGGGTGCTTTCCTATGGTTTGGGTTTGCCAATTGGACAGCTGCCTCTTACAGACACTGATCTCTGTTCAGATATTCACAGCTTGTTGACCTTCTCAAGGTGCTCACCGGCCCATAGCACGGTAGAAGGGAGTCCGTGTCCAGTTGGAAAATGAGTCCTGGTATAGAAATGCATTTTCATTGCCGATGAGTGACTGTGCTGCAACCGGAAATTGTTAGACAGTTCTGTTCGGAATGATAAGTAAGGTAAATATTAATATATGCCTAAAAGGCAGAACTGATAAATTGTCACTGAATACTTTTCTGTGCTTTCAATTTTGAAGCATGAAAATAGCTTAATTATTCCAACGTTAATTACATATTTTGTATTATTTAAAAATATTTTATTGTTGATGCTGTTACAGTTGTCCCAATTTTTCCCTTTCTGTCCCCTTTTATCCAGCTTTTCCTGCATTTCCACAGGCAATCACCACACCATTGTCCATGTCCGTGGGTCCTCATATAAATATATATTTTAAAAGTTTAATTAAACAAAACTCTAGGGTTCTGAGGAATCACCTGGGGTGCTTGTTTTAAATGCAGATTTTAAAAAAATAAATCCTCACATGAGGATATGCTTAGAGGGGAAGGGAGGGAGGGAGACAGAAATATCCATGTGAGAAACTTCCACCACTTATCTCTCGTCTGTATCTCAACCAGGGACAGAACCCACAGCCTAGGCAGGTGCCCTGAGTGGAAACTGAACACGTGACCTTTTGGTTTATGGGACTACGCTGCAACCAACTAAGCCACACCGGCCAGGGCTTAAAACGCAGATTTAGCAGGCCACCCCCAGGTTTTTTACATCAATAAGAATTAGGAAATCTGCATTTTGCAACAAGCAGCATGGGTGATTCTGATGTAGATGGTTCCAGAACCAAGAAACTGTCGAACATATGACCACAGCCTACAGTCATGCAACAGATATATCTTTATTGAACACTGAATACAGGCATCCATTTCATAAATTAGGCTTTATTATAGTAAGAAATAAAACACATTTCTTCTATGACATGAATATTCAGCTTACTGCACTGGATTTGACTTAATGTCATACAAACCATGTACAGTATGCTAGAAGCATTGGAAACATTTCTTGAAAAGTAATAATGCAATCAATGAGCACACTTCATAGATAGAATTTTAGATGGTCACACAGTTAATTTGCACATTTAAAAGGATCTGAATCATTCATATTAATATTGTGAATTTCTTATAAATTATTCATTAGTCTAAGGAGTCTAGGCAAAGCCAAGCCATGACATTATTTATACTGAGTACCACACCTGGAACTTGTTCTGAGTTATTTAACACAGCACATTTTTAATGCAATAAATATTTACAGTTAACAGTAACAAGTACAGTGATAACTTACAAAATAGGGGTCTAATATTTAAAACAAAACAGAACATGACATTAAACAAGTTTGTGCCATGTATTTTTACAATTCAATAAATTGATCATTTCAACAAATTTGATTTCCTACAATCCTGCTGCCTTGGATGCACGAAAGGTCATGTTTGAATCAGTTAAGCTAGGTTACAGAAAAAGTTTTTTAAGAAAAACTGCTTTACTTTCTTAATGTTGTACATTATCAATATTGATATATCAATATCAATAGCTAGAACTGAAGTAAAGTAATGAAACAATTTGGATTCCCAACAGGCCCAAATCCTATAATATACCTTGAACACTGAAATCCTTAGTGATACCAAACTTTTCAAGTTTGTCTGGAAATTAACGAGGTTTTGAATGTGCCAAGTTTTACTATCTATTTAAACGATCCTTTTAAAAGACCATAAAATTATGTGAGTCCTTCCATGTTATTATATGGCTCTGGGAATAAACTTTAAATTGGAGAAAAAAGAAAATAATCTTATCTTCTAGAATGTGGGTATAGAGAGCATAGAGAATGGTGGCGTCCGGGTTTAGATCCCTTAGTCCAGGAGAGATTTTTCCGTTAGAAGATCCTCAGGCAGCCTGGGTCTCCAGGCTCCGGGAAACCATCCACTGCCGTATCTTACTCTTCTGGCGGGGAAGTAGGGAGAGGGTTTTTGCGTTTCTTCCTGAACCCGTTTCTCCAACTAATCCTGACTCAAGGAAGGATACCTGGATTGACTGTTCTCACTTGGGTCGTGTCTCTGCACAAGGTTTTCTTGTTTTTTCTCCTTGGTTAGTCACAACCAGGGGGGAAATGAATCCCAGAGTTTCTGTTTGCAACTAAATTGTGTCTCTGGAGGCAACTGAGCTAAGGGATTTCCTTTCCCACCTACTTCGTGCCGCATTTCAGCCCCTGCTTGCAGTGAGTCCTTGACTTTGGTGCCTAGAAATATCTTTGATGCCTTTTGTATCTATTATTGTACTTTATCACTAGTTCAAGCCTTAGGACAAAACCTAGAGCAGGGAACAGGACTACTAGGTACTGTGAACTGAATTTCTCACATGGGCTAGTTTTGGGAAGCAATGCTGAGTAGCAGAATGGACTTAAGAGAGCGCCAGGTCCACAGCAATGCTCTGCCATTCACCTGTGCCACGTGACGTTGGGATCATGAAGTAATCTCCCTGAGCCTCCGCTTCATCAGCTGCATACTCTTCAAGGTGCTTGTGAGGATGAATGGCAGTGCGCTTAGCACTGTATTTGGCATGTCCTTGGTGCTTGGTGGAGTTGAGCCCCTTTCTTCCAGGACTTCTACAGCCAAAGAACTCCATTCAAGTTGCAGACAAATGCAGCGTGTTTGGGGGCTTGTGTTTTCGCTTCCCAGGACCCTGCCCTTCTTATCTCACCCTTCCACTTCATTGTGATGCAGAATGCTCTTCCCACTAATGCCTCTCCTGGGGCAACCAACAACGACATGGTTCATTCCTTCGTGCCAAGTTAAACAGACTTGCTTTTGGGACAACAGATTAATCTGTAACTGGGAAAGCAATGATTGGTTCCGTTCTTCAATATCACAGAACAAGCCATGAGAATGCATGCAATCAGATTAAATTGAACCTTATGAAATCACCTTTTTGCAGGTCAAATATAGTCCAATATTGGCAGTTTCACATGTTTCAGCCTCATAGTTTCACGGGTCTCTTAATCTAATAATAGATTGTCACTAGTAAGTGTCATTTGCAAAATTCCATGGTCAGTGATGTAAAGCAGCTCTTTGGTCAGCAGGGAAGGCTTGGATTAGATGAGACAATGATTATAAAAGTGTTTGTAGACCATGAACACTAGGTAAATGCAAAGTATTTTTAAACTTAATTGTGCACATGTCATATTGTAACCCAGGGGCTCTTAAACTTTTAAAAATTTAGATAAATTCCATTGACTGCATTTTTAAAAATGAAGCCTCACAAGAGAAAAGTCTGTTCTCAGTGTGCTATTTGTTATTTGCTCTAGATATGCTCAGCTGGAATATATCCACAGGAACATATCCAGGTGAGAGCTGAGAGGAATGACCATGTGGATACAGAATAAAGTAGAGGTTGTTAGGGCTTGCTTGCACGGAATAGCTCACACAAAGCCTGGTCCCAGGACAGTGAATCATTTTGTTGTTGTCAGCTGTTAATCCATTTCATTAAAATTCAGCCAAACGCTAGACACCTGTGCAAAATGTGATCCCTTTTCCCCAGGAACCCAGAGTTAATTCTAAGCTACTCTCTAACAACGAGTACCTCCTGGTGTGGATGCGAAGCGGCCAAATGACGGGAAGTTTGCTTTCATTGCAATACAAATGCAGACTATTTATTCCTCTTATATAGTCAGGTTCTCGGGGTGATCGTCTCTATCTGGCTTCTGAGAAAAGTGATTTAGCTACTTTTAATCCACAGATTGAGGATGTCATTCAACACGTAGTCCCCAAACAAAGCTAATCTCTATTCCAGAAGCCATTCGGGGCATGAATAGACTTTGAAACCAATAACTGACTGTTGGTTTTGGCACAAACGAAGACTTTATAACTCAACTGTGCCCGTGTCTTATAGACAAGTTCAGTTACTTTTGTTCAATATACATTTTCCAAACAAGCTGAGCCTGGTTCATGTGAGCAGCCTCTAAATTGTTTATTTACCTAAGGGTTCCTCATCTTTCAAGATGAAACCAAATTGTTTACAGGGCAAAGCAGGAAATCCAGGACTTGCTAATGAGGCAGAAGGCCAGGTTCAGTTGGGGAGTAAGCCCAGCCAGAACAACACGGTTTAGCCATCCCCATTTATAGGAATCATGACATCAACCACAGGGCGGGGCCTTGTCTTCACCAAGCTGGGAGTATCAACTTGCTGTGGAATAATTGCTCCTACCAGCCGCTGCACCCTCCCTGCCAGCAGCAGCCATTGGTGGGACGACTGCTTTGTTTATTGCTTAATCTATCACTATGGAGCTGCCTGCCTCAGGGAGGCTCAATTTAAGATAGATTGAAAGGTAGTGTCTGTCAATTGAATAAACACAGATGGTTTTCCAGAGCAAAAATTGATTTTTTTTCCTCGCCAAAGAAATAAGTGCTAAACATGATTATCTTTGGAAGCCAGGCGTGAAATGTCTTAGTTCTAAGCCTCTGCCACACTCCAACCTAGAAGAGAGGTGATACCACATGAGAGTGGGGGTCTCTCTCACTGGGATTTTAGGTTCTTGAAGTAAAATAAAAATTTGACTTCCCTAGAGAGGGCCCAGTTAAGTCCACCCCAGTTAGCTTTGAGTGAATCCATCCGTTGATGCACACAATAGTTTCATCAGCCCTAGGTCACCTGCTGGCAAATGCCTCCTCTGACCCTTTCATTTAAGAGTTTCAAAGAGGTTGTAGGATTTGCCTAAGAACACGCAGTTAAACCTAGAGTTTAGTCTCTTCACTGTTTGGCCAAAAGTTACCATGTTATGAAATCACCATGAAGGAGACATTAAGATGAGTCCTACTTCCAAAATGTCTTTGGGAGAAGGTAGATTAGAGATGCTTAAACAAGTTACACTAGGTACCCAGAATGCTATACACCTTAGCAACTAACTAGAAATGAACTCACTTACACTGAAGAGTTGTGAAGAAAGCCAAGAGTAAAATTGTGGAGCAGTGGTTCAAAATAGGTGCATGGAGGTTGAAGAAAGGTTAGTAGCAAGAGGACCCTTTGTAGAATGAGGAGATTGAACAATGTGTTTTCTTGAAGTCTCTTTCTACTCTAATTCCAAAACATAACATGCTAATGGGACATCATTCATACAAAGCATTCCAAGGAGTCCCTGGACGGTATGGAACATACCTTGTGTTCCATGTGGATGTGAATGTGGTTAAATGATTTGCCAAGAGAAGGGTAACAGAAGTGGGGCAACTGTGAGCAGGTGGGCTCGATAAATGTTTTACTTATTTAATCCTCACTCAAAGACATGCTCATTGATTTTAGAGAGGGGGGAGGGAAGGAGAGAGACAGGGAGAGAAACATCGATGTGAGAGAAGTGTTGATCAGTTGCCTCTTGCATGCATCCCGACTGGGGACCGAACCTACAACCCATCCATGTGTCCTCACTGGGAAATGAACCCATGACTTTTTGGTTTATGGGACAACACTCCAACCAAGTAAGCTACACTGGCCAGGGTGCTCCATAAATGCTTTAGACACAGAACTAGAAACAATGGCAAGACTCAGAGGATGTTAGCAATAGAAGGGACCTTAGCACTCATTCTAGAGATGAAAAAATGTATCTAGAGGAGGGATATTGATAGCCAAGATCATTTAGCAAGAGCCTGAGTTGGAAGGTCAAGCTAAAAATCTTGGTTCTTTCAGCTATCCTATCTGTCTTGCTTTTGAAATTGTCCAGTGTAATTGTGGACTATGAGGAAAGCAAGTGTGTGCACTATGTAAGTGCATGCAGCAAACAGAAGTGAAGGCCTTTCATTCCAGCTAATACAACTGTAAACTCAAATCTTTACAACTGTCTTGGTCCTAACCTAAAGTTCTGCAGACAGCGAGTGCTTCTTTGTATGAAGAGACAAAAGCCTTTTCATATGTGTCATGTGGAAAAGAGAGCTAATTGTTCTGTCTCACTCGGATAGAGAAGATCAGAACCAAAATGGGCTTAGGATGTAAGGTATACACATTAGACCCTAATGATTAGGACATATTCACAGAATTTGTATTTATCTGAAAATGCTTAACATGTTTGCAATCTGTTAAATTGGCCTGTCCTTGGGTAAAAAAACCAAACCAAAAAAACCCAAAAAACTCAAGGAACAAAAAACTTGATTCAGGTTTCTAAAATAAGATAGTCAAATCCTTTTACTCAGAAGGAGATTTAAATCCCGCATTTTTCTGCACATGGGCTGCTTTGTAAATATTCTTCTTAAGTAGAAACTTACTATATCTGTAGCTATTTTTAATCAGCTTTTAAAGCTAAGCTCCCCATAACTGTGTTATACATATTCAGATAGAAATACATGTCAGTGAAATTGTGTTCCTTTCCTCCCACTGACTTTAGGTGATGCACTCAGTAAATGTAACATGTCTCTCGTGTCACCCAGATATGATCTTTTTTTTTCCTCCTGGGAAGCTCCGGCTTCAAAGTAGCAGACAAGGACATCCACATCTAAGTATGTACATTTGACTGAAAATCCTGCATACCAAAAATAAACATTACACTTTACACACTTAGAATGTTTGAGGAATTGATATTGTGATCAATTTTCTTCCAAAAGGATTTTTTTCTTCTACAGTGGAACTGATCGCAAGTGGGCAAGGGTGAAGAGAACTTCCATGAAATTAGAATTCAGAATGTGGGAGTTGACTCCATAGCCGCACATAGATCTTTACATACATGTCTATGTGTTTGGCTGTGGTTTTGCCTGAAAATAGCATCTCAAGTGTTTCTCCTATGTCCTCAGGAATGTCCAACACTTGAATTTGTCTTAAATTCACTTCCAGTGTTATTAACTTGGGGACTGTCCTTCATATATGAAACTCTTTCATAGGGTTGACTTTTCATGTTATGAGTGTCAAAAAAGACTCTTTCTTTCTGATTTTAAATATTCCTGAAATGCAACTGAAATCATATTTTTTAAAGCACTAGCTCTTCTTGCTCAAAGAAATGACGAGGTGAAGGCTTTCGCAAAGTGGACATTTAATGTGTGATTTCGTCCATTATATAAATTTGGTTCTTCATATAGTTTCTATGACTTAATTGGCCACACCTGTATATCAGGAATTGGTGCTTACAATAATAATTTTCTATTTGGTTACTCTTCTTAAAAAAAAATACAATTTGCTCTACATCAGAAGGAGTATTCACAAGTTGAAATGGAAAAGGTAAGTTTTGCTGGGCCTTTCAAACGCAATAGTGATCCATTGAGGGCTGTCCCCAACCCGCCTATGCCACTCCTGAGCCTCACGAAGGCTCTTTAAGAGAGAATACAGAGACAACAACAGATGCAAGGGTTTTTTACCAGCCACAAGGCCAAACCAGGGGTGATGGGGGGCAGGGGCAGGGGTCAGTCTAGACGTACCCCTCATGACAGATGTTGCCATTGATAAGACTGAAAGTGGCCGCGGAAGGGTTGGTGCTCTTGAAGGAGGTCATGCAGGTGGTACTTCTGCCGGTGCTGTGAGACCGGGTCAACAGGCCGGGTCGGCAACACAGGAGCTGAGTGTTGAACTGCTTCCTGAAACTCTTGCTCAGTAGGTAGAGGGCAAAAGGGTTGACGCAGGAGTTGGTGAAGGCCAGAAGGCGGGCGCAGATACTGGTGACGAAGTGGAGCATGGAAGTGTCCACCTTGGAGTAGTGGTAGGAGCGGTACAGGTAGATGACATGGTTAGGGAGCCAGCAGAAGGCAAAGAGGCCCACAAACACCAGCACTGTCTTGGCAAGGCGCTTCCGGGATTCAATCTGCGGAGAGAGTCACACACCGAGAGGATGGAGGGACCAGGGAGGGGGTAGTGTGGGAGGATTGCAGACAGACAAAGGTTCAGTCAGGGAAAGACAGGAAAGAAGAATTAGGGAAAGAGACACGCTCATTAAGCCAGGGAAAAAGAGTTCAATAGGAGAAATGGGACAGGGGAGATTCAGATAAGTGAGAGAAAAGCATCAGAAGCAGATAGAAAAAGGAGAAAGAGTCAGAAACGCAGAAATGGAAAAGCCAGGAGGCAGAAATCCATGAGGCAGAATACGATTAGACCATGCCACTAAGAACAGATCTTTAAGCAAAGTTGATTACACGCTCGAAAGGACTGCACACTGAAATTCTAGTAAGTGCTCTCTCTTTTCTCAGGAGGGCATTGGTGCAGTTTATCTACCCTGTGACTTCATGTCTTTCTCCACAGTTAAAAATCTCTTATTCTTTCTGATGCTCACAAACCGCGCCCCCCCCCCCCAAAAAAAACAGTCAACTTAATTCTTCCTCAAGGGCCAAACTAAGATAATTAGCTGCTATTATTATTATTATCATCATTATTTATTTTTTAATCTCAAGTTATTTCTGGACTATATTATATAGTAATTATATATTACTGCAAGAGTAAGCATCTTTCTCGTTAAAGAATCTGGGATACGATGTACATTCACCATTGAGAGCTCCTTCAAGCAGGGAAATAGCTTCACTGAGACCCGTCACTCTCCCCTCACAAATAAAGCCTCCCCTCCCCCGCTGAAAACAACTCTGAAGGGTGAAGCCTCCAGCTGAGTCAGCTGTACATTGAAATGGTTGGGGAGTCTTTCTGTTTCTCCATCATTAATATGTAATCTACATTTGGACTGGAAGGGAAGCTCTGACAAAAAGGAGAAAGCCAGAGCATCCAGTTTCTACCATTCTTATCCCAAGGATGAGGTTACAGGGATGGGCAAGGGAGCCTAACACACAGGAAGGACATCCTGCCTTCCGGGCAGGCTAGGGTGTACGTATGCTCTCTTGAAATAGCGGTTGTTACTCTATATTACGGATAAGGGAATTGAGGCTCAGCGAGGTTAAGTCATAATGTGAGCCTGTCTTAATCAAACTACTTTTTCTCCAACTAGCCTCCTTTCCTGCCCCCCTCTGCTTTTTCCCCATGTGGAAATCCTCTTCCTATCCAAACCATGTGATAGGAATTGAAAGAAGTCACATCCCTCGGAGCCTCAACATTTTTTTTTTTAAACAACGACAATAACAAAACAATTTTTTTTTTCCAGATATTTCTCAAAAGGAACTCATACTCTAAAGCAGGGGTGTCAAAATCATTTTCACCGGAGGCCACAGCAGCCTCGTGGTTGCCTTCAAAGGGCCGAATGTAATGTTCGGACTGTATAAATGTAAGTAGTCCTTAACTAGGGGCAAGGAGCTCTACATTCAGCCCGTTGAAGGCAACCGCGAGGCTGATGTGGCCCCCGGTGAAGATGAGTTTGACACCGCTGCTCTAAATCCTTCAGGTTCTGAACACCTCCTTAGCTCCAATCTTTAATAAGAGAACGCATTTATGAAGAGCACCTGAATTGCTGGGCTTCTGTGACAAGGAGTTTCCATTTGCCACCTGGACACAGATTCCCCACTTCCCGTAACTGTAGAATGAGGTGATATGATCATATAAGTACTGTACTTGTCAGTGGGGTTCAAAAGAAATGCAAGGGATCAAATCCCCAAGGAGGAAATGAACCAATCCTAAGCACCCACCTGCTTCTTGACGTGTATATTCCCTTCCACAGGCAGATTGTAAGCACTCTGGATCAGATTTTTGGCAATGAAGTAGTAGTAGACAGAAATGATCGACAGTGGAATGATGTAGAAGATCAGAAAGGAAGCCATGGAGTGGATTTTGGGGTGCAGCTCATTGGAGTGTGGGTATGGCGCACAGCTAATGAAGGTCTGATTGGTGCTTTCCTCATGGAACGGATGTAGATCAGAAAACACAGCTTCCGGGATGGCCAGAAGCATCGAGATGATCCAGATCAGGGCAGCTTTGAGGCAGATCTTCATCAGGGCATGAGAGGCCTGGATATCCATCGGCCGGACAATTGCTTTGTACCTGGGGCAGGAAAGAGCAAACGTTCTGCATAAGTTGCCAGATACTATTACGGATAGCAGGGCTCGGACCAGGATGAGGCAAGCGAGGCGCCTGGGTGCAGTATCTAAGGAGGTATTCACTGCCAGCTTCTTGCAAGTGCCAACTCTTCACACACAACCCTGACAGTGAGTGGCTACTTAAATGTTTCACCCCAAGTACTTCACTCACCTTATTCTAGTCCTGGCCCTGAATGATGTCTTCCCCTTTCTCCAGCAGTAACATTCTGTCCATATTCTCTCTTGATTTTAAGAATAATTCTGAGGAAAGATGAAGCTCCTTTCATTTCTCTTCTTAAATCATAGGAATTAGTCACAAAGCATTGTTTTAAAGAAGGACACAGGGACCAGAAGGTTGACTTTTATTTTGGCGAGGGGGAAAGCCTTCATTGTGAGCACTCCAATGCAGTGTAGGGTTCCTTGTCATTGAGTATTTACATATGTGCCTTTTCTCTTTTTCAAAGCATATAGAATGAATAGTCTGCTGAAAATGTACACGGGAATATCCCTGTAGTTACCAAATTCCTCTTTCTCCAGTCCTACTTTCTTTCAGCCTCCTCTCCTCTTGAAGCATTTAGGTCTTTCTTGGTTGCTGTGCTACACGTGCCCCTGTCTCGGATCACGTGTTCTGGGAAGCAGGCACTGAGAGGAAGTCAAGAGGACAAAAAGTGTCCTGGGGAGCGATGCCCGTGAAGGAGAAAAGGGAAGGAAGCAGGACTGGGCGAAAGGAGCTGTCAGACGCTGATGCCGAACCTACAAGGTTTACACCAGTTAGGGTGACCAGCCATCCGGGCTGGACTCAAAATTCCCCTGTTTTAGCACTCAAAGTCCTACATCTTGGGAAATCTCTGACTCCCAGCAAACAAACTTCTGGTCCCCCTACATGAGCCCAGTGGGAAGCTCCGGAGCAAAGAATGCCCCATGGAGGAGTCCTGTCCTGGAAAGAAATGGTCAGGCCCTTATATCACCACCTTGCTTAGCAAACGGTGGGGGCCACCCAAAAAGAGTGTGACCTCAATTACTACCTGATTCAGTCACTGGGCAGGAATTGCCCAAAAGAGCCTGACTATAGCTTGAAAGCTGAAGTGGACCATGCAGGGGCTGACGGCTGGAGGTTGCAGTAACCAGAGTCCCTGCAGCTGGTCAGTGAGTCATCTCTTCCAGGGAAGTCTGAGCTGAGCATCTCCATGTCTGCCCCCACTCCTCACACTGGGGACTGCATACCTATTTTCTGTGTGCTTGTATGAGAACCCACTAAAAGGTGGGGTCCTGGTCAGCAAGGCGTGTGTCTCTTTCCATCTTGGCTTCTGCCAGCATTGTGATTTGCACACACTCCACAAACATTTGTTCAATTGAACACCAGCTGCTCTAAGTGTGGAAGTTGATACTAGTTGGGACCAACTACGTGTGAGGGTGTTCATTGCTGCAAATGCTGTGTTGGAACTGGATTCTACCTACGCTACTCTTTTATATCATAGACTGTAGTGATGGAGGAACATTTACTTCGGCTTGTTTCTGTGTTGTTTGAACCTCCATTGAGTTCCCACTCTTGGCTGCACCCTGCCTCCTCACTCGCTTTCCTCCTCCCTCCAGAGAAGGGGGCAATTTATTAAGTGGAGAGTTTGGGGAAAAGAATCTGACATGTTCCTTGGGCTCAGACAGGCCTCTGGTTTTCTAACTGTCCCCGATTAGGAGAACGGCACACCTAATAAAGGAAATCGGAGTGTCTGCAAGATCATTATTGCTGTGGACATAAGTCACATTGTCCAATAGCTTTATCAGACACAGACCAATCATTTTTATCTCTGTCTCTCTGATTTCCTTGTCTAGCTCTCTGTCCCCAGCTCAGGTAGGGAAGGGAGGTCCGGTGTTTACTGGGCAACACTGCAGACCTGCTTCAGTGTGCCTGGGTTTGCTTTCCACCCCTAACTTGTATTAATTCATTTTAAACAATTATTAAAAAAACACAAACATTTCAAAGAAATTTCTACCTCTGGCACTTTCTCCAGTCGCTAGTCATTTCAAACACTTTTATTCCTACTTTAGCATGCAGGCAAGAAATTGATAGCTTTAATTAAAGATATATAAATGTCTTTACCCAAAGATGTACTATATGACTAACGATATCCCTAATAGATTAAAGATAAAGTGGTAATTATGATTTCTATATGCATTTTCTGGCAGATAGCAGTCACCAACACTATTAACTCTCCTAGTGAAGGTCATTCACTCACTCATACACGAGTCAGAAACCTGAGTGAATGCTTACTTCCCTCTGTCTTGGGAATCTTGTATTCCTAAGCGCAAAATGCCATGAGAACTACCAAGCTGCTATTTCAAACTCACATCTTTTAAAAGATGAAAGACAGTAGAAAAACCATTCTTACAGTTTTTCAAAAGAGTAATTTGAATCTAAACCTAATTAAGCCTCTAGATCTATGTACCAGTTTTCAGGAAAAGTGGGCATAGAAAAACCTGCTAAATGATACCATGAAGGTACAAATCCTGGATTGGGAAATTATACAGGTATAATGACCCCATTTTCCCACCAAATATATAGCATAAATAATCAGGGAGAACGACTACAGACTGAGATGTGTAAGACATGTCCATCAAGTGCAATGTATATGTTTTGGATGTTGATTCAAACCAAACAACCTATTTTTGAGACCGTTGACGAAAATCTAACATAGACTTCATTCTGGTGATATCAAGGAATTATTTTTACTTTTAATTTTGTTTAATCTGCACCCGAGGACCCTTTTTTCATTGCTTTGTAGAGAGGGAGGGAGAGAGAGAGAGAGAGAGAGAGAAACACTGATGTGAGAAAAACATCAACTTGTTGCCTCCTGTATGTGCCTGGACTGGGGATCAACCCCGCAACCTTTTGCTATCTGGGATGACACTCCAACCAACTGAGCCACACGGCCAGACCCAAAGGAATTATTTTGAATGTATTGGGTGTGAGAATGTCAATGTGGTTGTACTTTTTACAGACCTTATTATTAAAAACATACCGTAGGCAAATATTTCTTGGACAGAATGAAAAATCACTAACTGTGTTTTTGTTTGGAAAAAAAAACCCTAAAATAGTTATTGGTGAAATAATATAATTTCTATGATATTCTTTTAAATATTCAGACATAGTATATTACTTGTGCAATTAAAAATAAGTTTAAATGCACTGCAAATAATTTTCTGTTGTGGAATATTCATAAAGCATCAAAGGAGTTAAAGAAATCTCATTTACTAAGCTCTTGCCTTGTGTCAACCAGAGAACAGATATACAGTACCTCATGCATGTTCCAGGCAACACCAACAAGTAGGTGCTATTATCCCCATTCTATAGCTGACAAACTGAACCTCAGTTGCAGAGGTGGTGGAGTCAATATTCAATTTAGGACCAACTCTTTTCAGGTGTTAATCTTCTTACAGAGAACATTGGTGACCTTTTCAATGTTTGCTTTTAAAAAATGAAGCACAGATGTTTTCAGAAGTGAGAAGCAATTGTCTTGAGTGCTGTATTATCAGAAGAGTGAATTTGTCACTCTATGGAAGAATGATGCTTTCTGAGTATGTAAAAGTGGATCTGTTCTCTCATTTACGAGGAGTGGTAAATAAGAGACATCTGCAAGTCCCATATTATTGATCAATTGAAATAAGAGCTATCACAGCTCTTTCAGAAGAAAGCTTTGGATACATTTTGCCTACAGCTGGTACACGGATCAGGTGCTTCCCAAACGTGTATGGAGCATATCAATGTACTTATTCTTCCAGATGAGACTGCCCTACCCGGAGCTCCCAATGCAGGGAGACACCACTGGGTAATTCTCATTTAGGAGTGACGGCTGGTTGGACTGGAGTAGATATTCCATCTAAACCAGCCAATGAACTGCCTGGCCAGCTACTAAAGAGTGTCTCTTTCTCTTAAGCACGTAAACTGAAAACCAGAGAGGACATAGTTAGTCAATGTTAGAAAAACAAAGGTTTTGATGTCAAGGAAGGGATCAGGACAGCCACATTTTAACCTTGTGCAAGATGCAATAGCAGAGCCCTGGCTGGTGTAGCTCAGTGGATTGAGCGTGGGCTGGGAACCAGAGGGTCCCGGTTCAATTCCCCGTCAGGGCACATGCCTGGGTTGCAGGCCAGGTCCCCAGTGAGGGCCATGTGAGAGGCAACCATACATTGCTGTTTCTCTCCCTCTCTGTCTCCCTCCCTTCCACTCTCTCTAAAAATAAATAAAAATCTTTAAAAAAAAAAAAGATGCAGTAGCAGAGTGGGTGGATTGAAAGAATGAGGCAGAAATAAAAGAAGAAGCTGAGGTGATGTGGCCCTAAGTCATACAGGGGGTTCTTGGCTCCTGGCCCATGAACTACTTTTGAATGTACAGGAGGTCTCCCATTATAAACTTAACAATTCTTCTGTCTCCTTTTCACTTGAATTAGTGTGAGTGCTGAATTAGTGTGAGTTAGTGCTTCTGTTCTTCATCAACGAAAGAGCCTTATCTAGAACAGTTAATCATGGTAGTCACTTAAAGTTATCATCAGATATGTTTCCAGCAGCATTTTGCATTGAGTATCCCCCGCTCTGAAAGAGTGAGCTGTCAACTTTCAATTATACTCAAGAGATAGACTAGTCTATGTCCTGTTTCTAAATTCTCCATCACTTTCCTGTCTCCCTCCTTTCTCCAGGTCCAATCTGAGATTCCATTCATCTCAATCCTATCCTTCTAAATTCCAGCTTTTAAGTATCATCCAGCTTTAAGTATTCCAGCTTTTTTTTTTAAAGATTTTATTTATTTATTTTCAAAGGGAGGGGAAGGGAGGGAGAAAGAGAGGGAGAGAAACATCAAAGTGTGGTTGCCTCTCACGTGGCCCCCACCGGGGACCTGGCCTGCAACCCAGGCATGTGCCCTGACTAGGGAATCGAACCGGTGACCCTTTTGTTCCTAGCCCTTGCTCAATCCACTGAGCTACACCAGCCAGGCGTATTCCAGCTTTTTAAGTATTCCAGCTATAAGTAAAAGCTTGAGGAAGCTTTTGCTGGGCAATCTGGACCTCAATCGTTCCCATTATTTCTCCTAACCTATTTAATTTTATGACAGGATTACTGAGTCTTCTCATTTTATATTTACTATGCACTATCCGGAATTGTTTTCTAGCTTTCCATGGTTATGTCTTTTCTACCTGACTTTCTCATTTCTCATAAGTTTCCTGAAGACAGAAGCTTATACCGTCTCCTCTTCTCTTGTTTCTGTATCTCTAAAAAATATTCCAGGTCCCTTGTCCTGTGTACCGCTTATTTCCAAACAGAGGCTCAGCAAATACTTGCTAATTAATTGATCAATAATATGGGACTTGCAGATGTCTCTTATTTACCACTCCTCGTAAATGAGAGAACAGATCCACTTTTACATACTCAGAAAGCATCATTCTTCCATAGAGTGACAAATTCACTCCTCTGATAAAACGGCACTCAAGACAATTGCTTCTCACTTCTGAAAACATCTGTGCTTCATTTTTTAAAAGCAAACATTGAAAAGGTCACAAATGTTCTCTGTAACAAGATTAACACGTGAAAGCTATTCTTGGCAAGTAGAAGTAGCCGGCTCCCACAGCCACACTTGGAAGGAAGACCTTGCCCAAAGAAAGTTATGTTTTTTATTCAAATATGGGCAGTTTGTTTATTTTGAAGGATCCAGCATTTCAGCCCCTATTTGTCCATAAGCACCTTCTGAAGTCCGTAGGAACTGCATAACAACAGTAGTTTTAAACCCCCATTATAACCCTGATGCACACTACCTAGTGCAGGCTGAGGTGAAGAGAAAACGAAATGAACTAAATGGTCTCTAGTGTAATTGACACACTGTCAGCTTTTAAATTAAAATTTTCATACCTAATAACATTTGACAAGACTATTAAACATTGGCTTTATTTCCTCCTGAGAATAACAGCAAGAACTTTTCTGAAGCAGCGTGAGGCAATTACGAAGCTGGCTTATAAAATGACTGTAATCCACACCAATGGCATCTTATCTCCCTTTGCGCCATTACTCTCCAAATGGAGAGCCTGCTGGTCCTGGGTGCCCGTGCACCGTTATCTGTAAGTATATAACAGATTACCGTCATCCTTCTCTGTGCTTCCCTCCAGGCCAAATAACTCCAGTGCTTTGTTTCACTCCCTTTAAAATACTCCAGTTTCCTCTGGGCTGGAATGTGGACTTGGGAGCAAAGAGACATCTGATTCTCAATGGTAATTCTACCAACTAGCTTTATGGTCTTGAACAAATCACAGACTCTTTGCACCTCGATATTCTCATCCCCGAACAAGACATAATTCCTGCAACTTTAAATGTAATAACTGGTTCAGGCCAAAATGATGGAAACTAGCGAGGGAAAGGTTTTAGGAAACACAATATTCACTTAGTCTCAAAGCACCTCCCTACAGATTAGTATCTAATTGCAAAGGAGAAATGTACTTTTATGGTGGGGAAATCCAGAGGTCACCCCTTTAATCAAGTGGTCAAACCCAGGGTGAACTTCTCCAGTAGCCAAACTATGCACAAAATCTGGGGCAATCATATCTTTAGAGACTCAGGAAAATGTTTTAATTTCTTTTAAAATCAGAAGAAAAAATGAATATAATCCATCTTGGATTATATTAGTGCCTATGACAATACAAATATAAAATATAATTCTTTTTTTAAACATTTTTAAAAAGATTTTATTTACTTTTAGAGAGAGGGGAAGGGAGGGAGAAAGAGAGGGTGAGAAACAGCAATGTGTGGTTGCCTCTCACGTGGCCCTCACTGGGGACCTGGCCTGCAACCCAGGCATGTGCCCTGACTGGGAATTGAACCAGCAACCCTTTGGTTCCTAGCCTGTGCTCAATCCACTGAGCTACACCAGCCAGAACTAAAATATAATTCTTAATATTTTTTAGGGAGAAAGGTTCCCATGAAGGTAAAAGTGCCAACGTCCCATGAAATTCATAATGTGGCCCTGATCAAACTGAGTATCATCAACAGTGGGACAATCTGAGACTATATGCCTCCCGATGCGATGCAATGGAAAGAACATGACATTGTCTATGCTATGCAGTATTCCTGCCCCAATTTTCAAAACTTGAATCCAACTATGAGGAAATGATCAGACAAATCTAAGTCTGGCACATTCTACAAAGTAAACCCCTTGTATTCATCAAAACAGTCATTTTTTTTTTTAGAAGAATGTAAGGGATCTACTGTTCTACCTTTAAAAAGATTAGCGCTGGCTGGTGTGGCTCAGTGGATTGAGCACCAGCCTGCAAACCAAAGGGTCACCGGTTCGATTCCCAGTCATGGTTCATGCCGGGGTTGCGGGCCAGGTCCCTAGTGGTGGATGCGCAAGAGGCAACCACACATGGATGTTTCTCTCCCTCTCTTTCTCCGTCCCTTCTCCTCTGTCTAAAAATAAAATAAATAAAATCTTTTTTTAAAAATAAAAAGATTAAAGAAATACTACAAGCAATCTTTTTTTGCAATATATACTTGTATCAAATCATTATCTTATGCACCTTAACTTGATCCAATGTTTTATGTCAATTATATTGCAATAAAACTGGGGTGAAAATAGATCAAGTTGCACCTCTCCTGGAGGGCATGAACCCTATTTTTGAGTCCACTGTCCCAAAAGACACTGTTCAGAAAGTTTAGCTAAGGTTTCAGCAGGCTTTCTAAGAGTCTGTAGCAGAGACCTTCCTGCCTCTGGAGGTAGTGAGCTTTAAACTCAAGTCAAGCCCGGCTGGTGTAGCTCAGTGGATTGAGTGTGGGCTGGGAACCAGAGGGTCCCGGTTCGATTCCCAGTCGGGGCACATGCCTGGGTTGCAGGCCAGGTCCCCAGTGAGGGCCATGTGAGAGGCAACCATACATTGCTCTTTCTCTCTCCCTTCTCCTCTCTCTGAAAATAAATAAATAAAATCTTTAAAAAAATAAACTCAAGTCAAGGCAGATGATCATGGTCTGTGTTATCGAGTGTAATTACATTTTTCCTTTTCTCGTTTTCCTCAGAGAGATCAGGATACAGGTCACGGATCTATGTAGGATCTCCTCTGAATAAAGTCCTGAGTTGCAATTTCCCTTCCATGTGTTCTCTCCCTGTGGGTACCTGCTGCCTCCCAGAGAGTAAACCCTGCTTTGGGAAGGGGCCGTGCATATCAGCCATTGTCTCTTTAGAATGGACTGAAGTCATTGATCATCTTCCTGTATGTGAAGTCCTACCTCTAATTACAATGTGCCAAAGAGTCATGTCTTTGAGCGGTAAATTGTCCTCCCTTTTACTAGTATTGGGATTAAGGAAGAAAACCAAATAAATAATCAGAATGCCTGTACCCCACCTGCTTCAGCTATGGTGAAAGCTGCCCGTTTCTGGGCAGATGCAGAATTCCTGTTCTTTGAGTTGTTAAAGCAAATTTCCTGCCTCTTTCATCCCCATATATGCAGCCTGAAGTGCAAATGCCGCCTCAGGCCTAGTGTCAGATCTGAGCTCTTTCATACATTCCGAGTCGGGGCCTAAAGAGGCCATCTGAATGAGACCTTGGAGCCAAGGTGAAAAGCAGCTTTTTGGAAGGCCTAAAACCTGGAAGGAGGCTAAAGAAAGAGCCGCTGCCCTGGTTCAGTGGATTGAGAGCTGGTCTGTGAATGAAAGGGTCACCGGTTCGATTTGTAGTCAAGGCACATGCCTGGGTTGTGGGCCAGGTCCCCAGTAGGGGGCGTGCTGGAGGCAACCACACACTGATGTTTCTCTGCCTCTCTTTCTCCCTTCCCCTCCGCCTAAAAATAAATAAATAAAAATATTTTTTAAAAAAGAGCTTTCTTTTAAAAAAAAAAAAAAAAAAGAAGGAAAGAGCTACTAACACAGGGAAGCTATCAGAATAGCAGGTAGTGCCCTGACTGGGGTGGCTCAGTGGGCTGAGTGTTGTCCCGCAAACTAAAAGGTTGCAGGTTCAGTTTCTCCCCCTCTCTTTCTCCCTCCCTTCTCCTCTCTCTAAAAATAAATGAATGACATCTTTCAAAAAACAAAAAAGCAAGTGCAGGTACTGGTTCTGGGATATGAGGGCACGTAGAAGCTGGGGTATAAAGTGAGAAGAGAGATGCAAGCAGTTGTTGGCCATCCGATGGTGCTTAGGCAGAAGAAATTGAGCAACTACTATTGAATCTTGGACCCAAATGGGTTTCAGCGGGATGATCTAATTCCAAAGCTCGGTGCTAATCTTATAAGGGAGCCGTCAGGAGGGGTGAAATCAGGATGAAGAATTACAGTTGCCAGTGGGTATATTTAAAATGACAAAGGAGGGCAGTCACCAGTTAAATTTCAGTAGGTGTGCAAACATCCTGGCACAAGTTGTTCCTAGGCCATTCCTCAAAACTGTTATGGAGGGAAGGAACATATATTTATAACTTGTTAGACCTTTTCAACAATTTATGAGCCAAAAAGTTTGAAGAATGTTTATAAATCCCGTTTCCAAATTGTAGTTAGACACGGCCTGCATTTTCTCTACGGCGTAGCATGCAAGATACACAGAGAATGGGGGAAGATCGCTCACGCTCTGCATGGAAGGTGTAATAGCCTCGGGGTCATCAACTGTCTTCATAAAGTGTCATTTGTCCCCAAACAGACACTGAGATAGCATTGGGTGCGAGTAGTTTTTTGCAAGGAGATTCCAGAAAGCAGAGCAAGGATCCCTCTCTGGATGAACACAGTTGAACACAGGCCTGCCAGGGACCTCCATGAGAGACTGTGGTGAGCCCATTCCAGAACTGCGCCACCAAGAGGTGAGTAAGCTCGGGTATTTAGCCACCAGTACCCATTGCTTTTTGATTGAGAATTCCCCTGTGGTATTAATTCTGTGGCACTCCAGCTTTTGCCCCAAACTTCCCTTGGCCAGACGTTACCCTGGTCAGAAAAACACAGAGATCTGTTAGTGACCTCTGGTGTACAAGGGATACAGGCGGGCCCCTACAGCACCCACTATGTAATTCTTCTCCAGATTCAGTCAGTTTATCAAACAGGTCTACAGAAAATAAAATAGCAGAGATAATTTCTGTTTTTAAATGCATTTCAAATGGTTGGGCATAAAAATAGAATTTCTAAGTTACCTCAATGAAACGCATTCTTTTCTTTTCAAAATAAGAATCATTAAAGCTCAAATACCATTATGGCATATGAATCACTGTGTCTAATTATAAAAACTTAACAGCACTATATTTAAATAACCCTGGATGAGAGGCTTTATACATGCGGAAATCATGACCTGACTTTGGAGCTTATTCGGTCCTCTAGCCCAGGAAGTTAACCCTGGGGGGGAGGCATCACTGACTGGAATGAGTCTGGGAGCCCTGCATGCTACTTCCATTTCCATAATTAGCTATTTTTGCATAAGCATGCTGTCTTGATTATTTTATTTTATTTTTTTATTTCCCAAAAACAGAGCACTTATTGAGTGCCTAGTATACCTCGTAACACTTTTCAAGAATTAATTTTTGAGTCCCTTATAACAAACTAGGAAGTCGGTACCGCTGCTGTCACCCTCTCCTTACAGATGTAGAAACTGAGACACAGAGAGGTTGCCTAACTTGCCCAAGGTCACACAGCTACCAAGTGGCAGAGCTAGGGTTGGAACAGAGGCCCCGTGGCCCCTGTGTCCACACTTTAAACCACAAAGCTTGAATGCCTCCATTTTCTTCATCTGTGAATCAGAACTAATGATATCAACCTCACTAGCTGTGAAGAAGACCTAAATGAGGTGTTTTAAAAGCACTTTGAAAATCAGGAAGCACTATTTAAACAAAAGCTGATTATTGCTTTTCCTGAAAAGGAATGACTGTCCAGCAGAGTGTCTAGGAGTTGAGATTTCAACAATACCCTCTCCGCTCCCTTATGAACATAAATAACAATTATGCTAATGGTGCAGTCACTGTTTGACTAGGAACTCTAACATTTATAAATAATAGGACACATTATTTCACATCATCACTACAAAAATTACAATAGTCCTATGCTGTATTAAAGGTAAATAACGCCTTTTCCCATTTTATAGATCAGAAAACAAGCTTGTGGAGTGATTTGCCCAAAGCTACACAGCTGACAATTAGAAGAATCAGAGCTCAAATGCACACATCTCTCCAAATTGAATGCTTTTTTAAAAAAAAATATTTTATTTATTTATTCTAGAGAGAAGGGAAGGGAGGGAGAAAGAGAGGGAGAGAAACAGCAATGTATGGTTGCCTCTCACATGGTCCTCACTGGGGACCTGGCCCGCAACCCAGGCATGTGCCCTGACTGGGAATCGAACCGGGACCCTTTGGTTCCCAGCCTGCGCTCAATCCACTGAGCTACTCCAGCCAGGGCTGAATGCTTTTGAATATATCCTCATTATGAATACTACTATACTAAATGGCACCTCCGAAAAGTAGTAAGTCAAAGAGAGGAAGGAAGGTTTGGTAAATTTGTCACCATGCAACTCTGAGGGTATATTAACCAATGGAAACATTTGGCTTTGAGTCAGCAAAGACATCCACAATGAAGGTAGTCTAAAGGCAGTTAGTTACTTCGATGACTTTTTTCTCAGTTAAAAAATTTTGCATAAAAGTGGTATGTGGAATCTAAACAGCAATATAAACAAACAAAGCAGAAAGAGACTCACAGATACAGAGAACAGGCTGATGGCTGCCAGGAGGGAGAGGGGTTGAGGGGCTGGGTGAAAATGGGGAAGGGGGGCCCTGGCTGGCGTAGCTCAGTGGGTTGAGCGCACAGGCTCCAAACCAAAGGGTCGCCGGTTCGATTCCCAGTCAGCACACATGCCTGGGTTGCGGGCCAAGCCCCCAGTGGGGGCCATGTGAGAGGCAGCCACACGCTGATATTTCTTTCCCTCTCTTACTCTCTCCCTTCCCTTCTCTCTAAAAATAAATAAATAAAATCTTTAAAAAGGGGAAGGGGTTGAGAAGTACAGATTGGTAGTTATAGCAGAGTCCTGGGGAGGTAAAGTACAGCATAGAAAATAGTCAATAATATTGTAATAGCTATGAATGGTGCCAGGTGGGTACTGGAAATACTGGGGGAGGTGGACGCTTTGTAAACTAATGATTGTCTACCCACTGTGACGTACACTTGAAACTAATACAAAATAATGTTCAATGTAAACTAGTTGAAAAAATCAGAAGAAATGCATAGAAATGCTAGGCGACTGATACAAAATGAGGAGACTATGCTCAGACTTACTACATTTATCTATGGGTTTTTAGTAGGTTTTTTTAGTTTAAAGCAACTGAAGTATAATATGGCATTAATTTAAACAAAAATAATATGTGAGTGGATAAAACAACTATGGGACATTTACACAATGGAATATTACTCGGCCATGAAAAAGGAAATTTTACCTTTTGCAACAGTGTGGACGGACCTGGAGAATGTTATGATTTCACTCATGTGGAATCTAAAGAACAAACTGAACAAACAAGCAAAACAGAGGCAGACTCATGCATAGAGAGCAGGCTGACTACTCTGGGTGGAGGGCAGAGGGTGGAGGGATTGAGTGGAAAGGAAAAAGGACTCATGGTCATGGACAACAGTGTGGTGATTGCAGGGGGTGGTATAAGGGAGATAAATGTTAACAGAAAAACTACAATAGAAATATTTTTTAGCTCAAAAAAAGTGCTAACTATTCATTATAAAAATTTAGACAGTTGAAAATTCTAGAAACAAAAAAGAAGAAAGTCATCCATAAACCTTACACGTGATGTTTTGATACATTTCCTTCCAATTTGCCTTTGTCTTTTGTACAGGATTGAGAGCATGCAATTCTGTCTTTTTCTTAGGATCTATAGCGGAAGCCTTTCAGTCTCACGCAGATGCCCATAACACTCTTGCCAGCAGGCGGCGCTCTGCTGATTCCGGCTGGCCTCTCTGGGCACCATGTCCATTCAGCTCCAAAGAGCCCTGGTGGTCACTAGAGGGCAACGTCCGTGCATTTACGGATTCTTACCAGGACTAGCTTCAGACAACACATCGTACCTCAATGAAGCAAAGCACCCCCGCTCCTCTAAAACTAGTGCATCGAACAACCAAAAGCATATTTTAAGTCCCAACTTTTGCATGGTTCTGTACTAGGCACAAAAGAGGTCAAGAAGCATAAGGCCTGGACACTCAGTGACATTTTCTCTAATTCCATCCCGGACATTAAAGTTTCATGCATCCTGGGTCACAGGACTGTGAGTTCCTTAATAGTCAGGTCTACACCTTAATCCTTTCATGCCCATTTCATGTACAGAACAAACAGATAATGAAAACTGGAAATCTAGAGCTGTGCCCCAAATCTGGCCTGTAATATCTTACTTTCAGATGAGGAAAAGGGCTAAAGATCCTCAAGGTAACCCGTCCCTCCCCTGCCACACTCCCAGCCAGACACGCCTCTCATGCCTACTTACACCAAATCACTCTGGACATCATCTTATTACCTTTTCCCAAGAGATCTCCTCTGGCCTAAACAGTTCCAATTTCTTTAAGCATTTTAAGCCCAGAAGAATTCTTGGGGGTGCTGAGCAAATTTCACGATTTTAAGGTAACTTGCTTACAGGAGCCTGTGACGAAAGACGTTAGTGAGGCAGCATGACGTGTATGACGTGTGATGGTGAAACATGGGGAGGGGAGGAGGCGATGAGAAGCAGAGTGTCTGTCTGCATCATCACTCCATCAGCGAGCAACAGGAAGGCTCTGCCCCGGTACGCACCACCCATGGGAGCCGGCGTCCAGCTAAGCCTTGCTGTAAAAGTCTCATTCATTTCAACAACCGTTGGTATCACAGAGGACCCAGGGAGTTCTGGAAAGCACACGTGGCTTAAAGACATTGACTTGACTCTCAGTTTTTGGATGATCCAAAAGCTAATGTGCATGATATGACAGCACCTCACATCCTAAGGCATCATACAGCTGTCCCTTAGGAAGTCTCTCCAGGCTCATTGAACAAGGCTCACGGATTCCCCTAGGTCCCACCCCATTAAAACAGGAAACTCTCACTGCTAAATGGCCATCTCGGCACAGGCCTTTATAGCAGGGACAGCAAACAAAGGCCCATTGGCCAGACCTGGCCCTCTGCCTGTTTTCATATGGCCCAAGAGCTAAGAATGGTTTGGGAAAATTCAAAAGAATAATATTTTGTGACACATAACTATTACAAGAAATTCACATTTCAGTGCCCATAAATGAGGTTTTACTGGCGCACAGCCACGCCACCCCTGTTTGCTTGTGTAAAATCTATGGGTGCTTTTTCACTATAATGGTAGAGATGAGTGGCTGCAGCAGAGATCTTATGGCCTACAAACCCCAAAATATTGACCATACGTCCTTTTGAAGAATAACTTTACCAGCCTTTTACCTATGTGCACTGAACATGCGAACACGGCCAACATTTCTGTCATTCTCTGTCTGTGCACCCCATTGCTGTTGGTTCCTTCTTTAAATGGAGGGAAGTCCATCCTCTATTTCACACAGCACCACCTGCCAGGCTCATTAATGTGTGCGGATGAAGACGCTACGCCACTGACATCTGCCACTGGGCTTTCAGCATTAAACACTCATTGCTCAGGATCCTTAGTCAGTTTATCAGTACATTTAAGTACTAGTATCGTACTTTGCTTGGCAGGATGGATATAAAAGTCCCTGGCCATTAAGGATTTAAAATCTGGTTGGGGAAGCAAGATATACCCAGGTAAAGCCATTAAAGAAAAATAAAATGATATTTATATATGTATATTCCCTTTTGCGAAGTACTTTTAGAATAAATGATTCTAGGTCAGTATATGGATGGCTGTTAGCATGTTATGGACATATGAGTATATGTTTAACTACAAACCTGGGTTTTTTTAAAAAGATTTGATTCATTTTTAGACAGAAGGGAAGGGAGGGAGAAAGAGAGGGAGAGAAACACCAATGTGTGGTTGCCTCTCACGTGGCCCCCACTGGGGACCTGGCCCGCAACCCAGGCATGTGCCCTGACTGGGAATTGAACCAATGACCCTTTGGTTTGCAGCCCGTGCTCAGTCCACTGAGCTACACCAACCAGGGCACAAACCTGTTTTATATCTAACTATGGAATAGAAAACTGAGAAATCATCAAGTCCCATTTCCTTAACTTAAAGAAGAGCAAACTGGTTAGCTGAGAACAAATACTAAAACCGAGCTCTCTGGGTCTCCACTTCAGTTATATCGGGCTCTAGCATTTCAGACTGTAGTGAAGTCTTGAAAGAAAGAACAAGTAAAGAACACTTAAAACTAAGTATTTACAACACTTAAGCCATCTTTTGAATCTTCAATTTTACCTCTGTTGACAATTGAGAAAAGGTGCCACATTCTGATTGTCCTGTTTCCAAGCATTGAAAGTGGAAGGGGGAAAAAAAATGAAAATCTTAAACATCTATTTAGATCACCATTTATTTTTTAAAACTAAGCCTTTCCGGTATGTTCTCATGGAGAAACTACTGTACTTTTGTTTTTACATAATTTTATATTGTTCTTAAATTGTGTTTATAGTATTTGTCATAATAAAGGCCTGACCCTGGTATGAAATTGCCTGCCAATAAAAACCACCACCAAAGGGAAAAAAGAAACCTTGAAAAGCTTAAAGTTGCCTGTAGTTATTCTACTTAGATGTCGACAGCATAAAGAAATAAGTGAGTCACGTGGGCATATTATTGTCACAGTAAATTCCTCTCACACAGAAATAAATTTCTTTGTATGTTGCATGTCACATTTCCTCCTACTTCTTCCCTATGTAACCTTCAGCTATTATCACTGGTCAATTGGTTCAGACCGACTGGCAATACAATAAAAAAAAAGAGGAGCAACAAAGTGAAGTTTAAAGAAAGGTACCTTAGGAACATTTTGGTTCTTTTCTTCTTAGGAAATTTCAGCTGTTATCAACCACTGCATAACAAAATGTCGGATCTAGCTCCTGCTTATTGGGGCTAAGAGTCCCGGCCTAGTTGAAAGATCCCAGAGCTTTGATGTACCTACGACACTTGGCAGTGTCCACTGCTGCAGGCTGCAGCTGAGATTCCTGACTTACTCACTTTGAACTTAGCCAGAGCTTACTTCTCTGAATCTAAATTGCTGAGATAATTTGAGCCTCTGAATGCTGATCCCACAGGTCTGACCACGTAGTTCACTACTCTTCTTTAAAGGAGCTGGGATGTGGATAGCTTCAAGGGCAGCAGGTCAGATCTGTAAGAGAGGTGGTATAGGATTTTCCACTTCTGTTCATATCAAACTAGCTTGTTGCTGATCAACCCTCCTGAAATGACAAGCTGGAAACCCTCTTTGGAAACATCAGAGAAATAGCAAGGCAGGTAGGATTGGAGGGGCCAAAATCCTGGAGAGAGGGAAATGCAAAGAAGTGAAGCCGGTATTCTGCATCGTTTCCTGCTCAAGGCATTTCCCAAGTCTCAAGCAGCAGCACCGAAATGGAGAGCTTTGCAGAGCTTCTAGCAGTTTTAGGATAAAGGGGGACAATAAATGGAGGTCAGGGCTTCCCTAGGAGAGGAGTCCAGGTAAACAACCCAGGCTTTCAGTTGGGATACACAAAGGGGTACATCCTAGTAGTGGAGGTGAACCGGAAATAGACCCATTCTCACAAAGACCCAAGCCCAGTCTCCATCCCTTACTGGGTCCGATTCACAGTCTCCTCTCAACTGCCTGAAAGGAGCAAAAGCTAATCTTTTCTGGAAGATAATACTATCCAGAGCCTCAAATTATTTACAGTTCTTCGTACACAAAATCAGGTAGTCAAAAAAGTTGCCTCTAAGCCCTGGCTGGTATAGCTCAGTGGATTGAGCGCGGGCTGGGACCCAAAGGATCCCGATTCCATTCCCAGTCAGGGCACATGCCTGGGTTGTGGGCCAGGTCCCCAGTGAGGGCCATGTGAGAGGCAACCATCCATTGCTGTTTCTCCCTCTCTTTCTCCCTCTCTTCTCCTCTCTCTAAAAATAAATAAGTAAATAAAATCTTTAAAAAAAAAAAAGTTGCCTCTTATACCAGGAGGTAAAACGAAATGGCCAAAATGCAAAGAAGAAAATATGTAATAGAGACAGATTTTGAGAGGTTCCACAGAGAGAGATTTTACAATATATTGGAGCTAATTCAAGAAATTAGATGACAAGATATCACTGAATAAAAATTCTTGAATTGTACAGAAGACTAGAACTGAAATTAAGAAATAAATGGGAGCTGAAGGGAAGATTAAAGAGCTGAAAATGACCAGGCTGAATATCGTGAGAAAAGCGAATAGAAAATACCGAAAATGGAGTAGAATTTCACGGGAATGGTGAAGTGGTAAAATCAAATCGTACTTAAAATAATTTTGGTAACAGGGGCCTGGCCCTAGTATAGAATTTCCTGCCTCAATAAAAGTAAAAACAACTCTGGGGGCGGGGGGTGGAAAAAAACTAAAAAAGCTGAAAGTTAACCTATAGTTTTTCTATTTATATGTAATCACAATAGAGAAGGAAAGGAAAAGCAGGATGAGGCAGAAGCCATATTTGAACTTGTAATAGTTGAGGACTTTCCGAAATTAGTTGAAATATTCAAGCCACAGATGTAAGAAAAACTATGAATTTCAAGCAGGAAAATACAAAGAAAACCACACTGAAATGCATTGTAGTGATGCTGCTGAAAGCCAAAGATAAGGAGAATTTTTTTTTAATCTGTCGAAAAGGAAAAAAAGCAATAATTTTAAAGGAGCAACAATAAAACTGACATCTGACTTCACAGCGGAAGTCAGAGGACAATACTTCAAAGTGTGAAAGATAAGAGTGGCCAGCCTAGAATTCTATGCTCAGTGAAAATCTCTTCCCCCAAATTACAGGAAAGAAAGACATTTTCAGACAAAAACAGAAAATGTATCTCCCTTAGATGTACACTAAACGAAATACTGAAGGGCATTCTCTGGGCAGAGGTGAAATGATCATATGAAGCCGGAGAAGCAGGAAGGAATGGAGGACAGCACAGGATTCGGTCTAAGTGTCGATGTAAATATGTGAGTAAATGTAAAGTATATAGAAACACTAAACAGGATGTCTACCAGGGTTTCAAATATAGAGAATTAAAATATAGAAGAATAATAACCAAACAAAGGACAGGAAGGAATTAAAATGAGGTCAGCGTGCCCTATTATCCTTACATTGTCTGGGAAGTAAGAAAGTTCCAATTTATAGTAAAGTCCGATAAGTCAAGGATACAGCTTGTAAACTCCGGGGTGGCCCCTCAAAGCATACTGACAAGAGCTTGGATTTAACAAGCTCGTGAGGCGATGAGGCATAAAATGATTAAAATATTTAATTCATGTAAAAGAAGGCAAAAAAGAGTATGTCACAGGTGAGAACAATAAAAACCGAATAAAAAGATGGTAGATTTCAATCTAAATACAGCGTCTGTCGCGAATAACGCCCCTTTTCTATTACAACATCTTTTCTTACAAAATCATAGGTATGTCATTCTGTAACCTAACAATATCACACTCAAGCAGGCCATATGACATCTTAGGTTTAACGTTCAAGTTAAAACTATAAATGAGTACACCCATACTTATCACCCTACCAACCACACTCAAGCAGGCCTTACTTATGCTGGACCGTGTAGATTAACAAAATTGAGTTTATTGAGTCTGTGTTAGAAGGCAGGAACCTGTAGCCAAATTACAAATAGCAAATACATTTGTGTAAAGCCATTCATGTTATGTATACCCATATAAGTACCAACGTTGATGAAGATAACTTAAAACTCAATGCGAAGACACCCATGCCAAATAGGTTAATGGTTGTCATCCATTAAGTGAGTATTTAAGATTAGTCAAGGCGCACAAAAGCTTGAAATGCTGTGAAGCTTTACAGCCCATATAGAAAGGGTGTCTTACTCATTTTCACCAGGGGCCACATCAGCCTCGCGGTTGCCTTCAAAGGGCTGGAATAATTTTAGGACTGTACACATGTAACTACTCCTTAACTGTTAAGGAGTTGAAATTACATTTGGCCCTTTGAAGGCAACCTCGAGGGTGATGTGGCCCCCAGTGAAAATGAGTTTGACACCCCTGCCATATAGGAAAGAAGCTTGAGAGTGACTTTCTCAAATAATCCTAAGCATTTGATAATAATCCTAAATATTTATGTAACATTACAAATAATGAGTTATGAAACCTTTTTAATCGGTCGCTAATAAGTTGATTTTAATCAACCATGCTAAACACTGACTTATCTTTCTGATTTCTCTATAGAAAAGGATTATTTCTAAACCATTGTCATTTTAAGAGGAGAGAAATGAGGATGAAGCCACAATGTGTGAGAAAACAAGTATGGTCGATGTGTATCAGTCAGTTAATAGATATCCTGTTATTTTTCTGGATTTTGTGATGCTTGTGGAATTTATCAGCTTATTTAAATTTGCAACTAATCGTGCTTTGTAATTGAATATATGATTTCTAAATATTTGAAAACATTCACTTCTCTACCTAACTTTGTAGTCATAATTTTACTTGTTTTTCTTTTTTTATTTTAGAGAGAGGGGAAGGGAGGGAGACAGAGAGGGAGAGAAACAGCAATGTATGGTTGCCTCTCACATGGCCCTCACTGGGGACCCGGCCCGCAACCCAGGCATGTGCCCTGACAGGGAATTGAACTGGGACCCTCTGGTTCCCAGCCCACGCTCAATCCACTGAGCTACACCAGCCAGGGCTACTTGTTTTTCTTAAAAACTACCCTCAAACAGTACCCATGAAGCCTGCATAAGGTCCTGTCATCAAGGGTCAAAACCCCTCTTCTATTGCAGTCACTCTGTCAACCATCAAAGGAAATAAATATGATTTAGAGATCATAACCCAATAGTCCAGGTTCGCTCAATAGAACCTATCAGAGTTCATTCATTCCTTTATTCCTTCATGCATGCTTCTATCCATTCGAGGCAGATAGTAAGAACCCAGGAAAATCCCTTGGCATGTGTGATGGGGAAACTGAGACAGCTGATTGAGATTGGCCTCATCCAGCATCTGACTCACCTGCTTCCTTTTCCTTTGCACACCCACTCCCTTAACCATGAAGCCCCAGAACAATGAGTTTCTGATATGCGTTAAATTATTTTAGGAACAAAGCCTCGGGTCTGTTGACCATGGCGATAGAGTTAGGGTCCAACTAAAATAATATCTCAGCCTCGGTTGTATTTCACCTCCAGGCCCAGAAAAGCAGCAGAACCAGGTGAAGCAACATGATGGCTGGCATAGGACCAGCTGCAATGACTAATGACCCTACCCTAGCACCGACCCATCAGTACAGACCCTGACCCTGACCCTAAAGGCTCATTTTGATGAATCAGCATATTAAGGGACACATCTGGAAAGCTGATGAATATTTTATTGAGATCTTCCCCTGTGACCTTTCCTAAAATACCTGCCTTTGTAAAAAAGATAAAAATCCTTAAGACAAAGGACCCCATGCATACTCTCTGTCTAGAGCATGCCCATGCCTTCTTCAGGCGTGTATCTTTGCTTTCTTTTTTCTAAGCTCTAAGTATCCCCACTAGACTTGCAACCCGGGGAGCAGTGGGCAGCGGCAGCTTGTCCTGGGCTAACCCCCTGAACCTATCTCCAAGGGCCCTTCTTTTGCCTTTGTAACTTGTTCCCTGAGTCCAAGCAGCTCAGCTGGCTCACTTCTTGTGCCTCTGTGACTGTCTTTCTAAAAGGCCAAGGCAGCTCTCTCTGAGTGGCCTAATTGAATCTTCTCTTCGAGTGTACTTTTACTTTGCATGCTAAATAAACTTCCTCTTGTGCTAGATTGGCTCTGAATTCTTTCTTTGCCAAACTCAAGAACCAAGAGCCAACATCACCTGTAACATATTCATGTATTTAGCAAACACTCACCAAGCACCTACAACAGGTTAGGATCTGTTCTAGTGCCAGAGAATATGTTAATTCATGAGAGCCTCCCATTTGTGGGGAGCTTATATTGTAGTGGTAGGAAACAGACTGTAAACAAACAACAAAATAATTCTCAAGAAAATAATACTGGATTATATTTACCTAAGAAAAATAAAGATATGCATCCATACAAAAATTGTATGTGAATGTTTACGACAGTTTTATTCAGAATCACCCGAAACTGAAACCAATCCTAATGTCCATTAACTGAAGAATAGATAAACTGCGATGTAGCCATGCAAATGGATACTACTGAGCAATAAAAAAGAATGAACTACTTAAATGTGCAGCAACGTGGAATGAAAGAAGCCAAACTCAAATAACCACATGCTGTATGATGTTATTCTATGGTATTCTAGAAAAGATTAGGAGCTAGAGGTGGGGGAAGGGGTTCGAAAACAAAGAACGTGAGAGAATTTGGGGGTTAATGAAATGTTCTGTGTCGTGATTGTGGTGCTAGGGGTTTTATGACTGTATGAGTTTGTCAAAATTCATAGAATTTTGTGCACCTAAAATTTTACTGAATGTAAATTATACCTCAATCAACCTGAAAAAAAAAATTGGATGATAGAATAGTGTTGATCATTCCTTTTGACTAAGTAGCCAGTGAAGACCTCCTACAGAAGGTGACCTTTAATGTGTGAAATGAACCAGCAGCTTCTCAGAGGTTTTGAAGAAAATCAAATTATTTTAAGTAGCAGCAAACATCAGATACTAATCACCAGAGTTTCAAAGGTGACTGTAATAAAAAATATTTTGGGAGGTAGAAAAAGAGGAATGGAGAAATTTTTTTCTTTTATTCTGCAAAACATTCATTTTAAGAGAGAATTTATGCAAACCCCCACATACCAGGGGGATTTACAAGTGCAAAAATGCAAATTCAGTCTATTTACAAAGGATGTTATTGACAAGCACAGTTCAATAAAAAACCTCACCAGGGAGTCCTTTCAAACTGTGGCCTAGGTTTCATGATCAAGTCTATGCTTTTTGGGGGGTTTTTTGCTTCCATGCATATTAAGTTGTCAGAAATGATACTTAATTAATCACATAAAAGTCTACACAGACAAGGTCAAAGTTCTTTACCGCCCTTCTCTCCACAGCAAAATTGAAAAGGCTCCAATGAAAAGAACCTTTCTGGGAAACCCCACTTCCATTGCACCTGCCCTCTGAGCATTCCCAGAGCCTGCCAGCGGCTGTGACAGGTCCTTCACTGTGGGGAGACAGGAGTTAAGTCTCCTTCCAGAGAGGCAACATATCCTTCAGAAAAGTCATACTATAGAAAAATTATGAGCTGATGGCTCATGTAAACTTTCCAATAGAAGGACAAGAAATTAAATTGTCTTCTCTCATGGGAAAGAATCAGTCTCCTTGGAATTAATGAAGCTGGGCTTCTAGGATAGTTGAGGAGCCTTTGAAGTTACTGGGTGATCTCTAGATATGGGCAGGGAAAGGGAGTGACTGCCAGGGTATCCCTCAAAACAGTACATCTTGGGGTAGGTAGCTCCCACTTCCCAGAGAAGGGAAATAGAATCAGACTCTGTGTTTTGATGGTTTCTGAAGAAAAGTTTCTGATTCTCCTGAAGCAAAATGGGAATTGGAACGAGGAGAATAGGGTTCAAGTCTGACTCTATCCTGAATTTGTTGTGACAAGGCCAAATTCCATCACTTCTTTTGGTCTCTCTGTGAAACAAGGCATCATATGATGATTTATAAGAAATATGTATTTGGTCATTCAGATGACCAAAGTATATTGCTCATATATTTTGTCTTTGTTCCCAGTTTGTAGCTCACAACTCACAAAAGTTTTGGAATTTTCTAAGCCTTGAGAGTGATGCAGGTGTCTTTTGTTACTTTAATGAGATGAATTTGCAAAAGTACTACAGGGTGGGGGCCGGTCACCAAGAGACCCAACCACATGACTGGCAGGTTGAAACTTTCAGTCCTGCCTTCTCCCCCCACTGCCGGGAAGAGGAGAGAGGATGGAGGTTGAATCAGTTGCCAATGGCCAATAATTTAACCAATCAGCACTATGTAATGAAGCCTCCATAAACACTCAAAAGGACAGCTTCTGGATTGGTGAACACTTGAAGATGTGGCCACAGTGGTTCACTGAAGAGCCCACAGAAGCTCCACGCTCTTTATGCGCACCTTACCCTGTGTTACATTCTCTTATAGTAAAAGTGGTAATCTAGTAAGGAACATGTTTTCTGAGCTCCGTGAGCCACTCTAGCAAATTTATGGAATCAAAGAGAGGGGATTATGAGAATCTTTGATTTGTAGCCAGTTGGTCAGAAGTACAGGTAAGAACCTGGACTTGAGACTGGCATCTGAAGTCGGGGCGGGGAGTAGGTGTTGCAGCCTAATGGGGCGGAGCCTTCTACCTGTGGAAAGTGATGCTGTCTCCAGCTAGATTGTGTCAGAATTGAGCTGAATTCTCAGATAACCAGCTGGTATTCCAAGAACTGCTTGTTGGAGGTGTGTGGAACTCCCTCCTCCAATTGGAAATTGAGCCTCCGAGCACCATTTACAAGGGCTTCAACTTTATTTGTAGCCATTGGATTTCATCATTTTGTTACTGCTCAAACATCAACCAAGCTGTATTTATTGTCCTCTTACTAGATGGAAGGTGGGCCTGACTGTCATAGAAGACAGGGAACTCATGGACTTTCCCATACGATGAAGGAAGTAGAAAATGCAACTATAAAAAGGACCTAGTAATACAAGGTAGGATAGATTTGGTGTTTAATGAACAGGCAAAAGCATCTTGGGAAAGGAAAATGAAAAGGTCAGTGAATGCTTCCTAGGAGAGAAGGCGTCTGAAGTGAGCCTTGAAGGACTGCTAGGACTTGGACAGATGGAGGGCATCCAGCCTGGCCACCAGGGAGAGGGAAATGAAGACAGAGGGGAGAAGTCAGGTGGCACATATGCAAGACAATGAGAAGCAGCGTTTAGCTAGAGCAGTGTCTGTCCTGGCAAGTCTTAGGATAGATAGAAAGACAGACTGGCAGGTGGAAGGGGACCTGGCCAAAGAGAGTGGAAGGATCAGACAGAAGTTCATAATGCAGACCCGGAAAGCGAATTCCACTTGTACTCTTCAGGTCTCGAAACCTCATCAATGGGATTCCTAAATTCCCCAAGCCTGTGGCTGGTGATTGTATTGGGCTGCCTGGAGACTGGTAGACCTTATGCAGCTGGGAGGCATTTGATATTTGCTTATCTGAGGAATTCCTGATATCCTCAGTGACTGAGAGCAGGTAACATGGATCTCGAGAAAGATCCCAAGGCACAGAGCAAACTCTTCTGCATGGTCCAATAGCACTTGCTGCAACGATGGAAATGCTCTGTATCTGCACTGTCCAGTAGAGTCACATATTGCTACTAAGCACTTGACATGTGGTTTGCGTGACCAGGGAACTGAATGTTTAGTTTTATTTAAGTTAAATAACTACATGAGGCTAGTGGCTCGCATATTGGACCATGCAGCTCTAGATGTCAGGAAAGCTGAAAACGACATTATCTCATAAATTCCTGGCAATACATTCAAAGAATCTGCACCTCAAGAAGACTGCATAAATGTAAAACTTTCCTGTTTCTTTACACATTGCAAATCACAAGGGAGGGGGAACTTATGAACAATCTTTCATGAGATCAAATAAGGATCACACTACAAGAGAACTGCTTCATCTGTCTGTCTTTGGAATTCATTCTGCCAGCCCCATTCTAGCAGAAATAACACTGTATAATGATACTAAAGCAGGTACAACATAACTTGGGCATTACATGCCGTCAACATTAAATCCAGCCTTAAACTTTACACTTACTAGAAAAGAAAACACAAACTCTACTCACCCTTTTCCTGTTGAGGGTCCAAATCAGGTCTTAAATTCCATTTACACAATACTAAGGCACCTAGTGCAGAGATGGGCATCTAATAGGAAAGACCATTATGCAAAAAATCCGTCCATCCATCCATCCATCCATCCATCCATTTATCTTTCCATCTATCCACCCATCTATCCCCTGAATCTATTCACTGACTCACAAAAGGTAGCTTTTCTCTCATGTACCTAAATAGAGAGAAACACATAAGGAGCAGGTGGCTGTATGATACATTTTTAAGAGTATGCTTTCGGATGAGTTCTGAAAAAATGGGGAAGATGAATAATAATGAGAAGAAAAAAGTATGCATAAACTAACCATAATTTTAATTAATTAATAAATATTTATTGATCACTCATTTGTTACAAGGAACCATGTGAGGCACTGTGGAAGATACAAGAATATATAAGAAGCCCTGGCTGGTGTAGCTCAGTGGATTGAGCGCGGGCTGGGAACCAAAGGGTCCCGGTTCGACTCCGGGTCAGGGCATGTGCTGGGGTTGCTGGCCAGGTTCCTGGTAGAGGGTATGCAAGAGGCAAGCACACATTGATGTTTTTCTCCCTCTCTTTCTCCCTCCTTTCCTCTCTCTAAAAATAAATAAGTAAATAATTTTAAAAAAAAAACTTGGAAGGGCCCTCCCTGGCTGGTGTAGCTCAGTGGATTGAGCGCGGGCTGGGAACCAGGGGGTCCCAGTTCGATTCCCAGTCAGGGCACACGCCTGGGTTGCGGGCCGGGTCCCCAGTGAGGGCCATGTGAGAGACAACCACACATTGATGTTTCTCCCTCCCTTCCCCTCTCTCTATAAATAAATAAATAAATAAATAAATAAATAAAATCTTAAAAAAAAAACTTGGAAGGATCTTTGAAATCATCTAGCTCAAGTCTATTATTTTACAGATAATTCAACTAAGGTCATAGACTTAAGTAACTTGATCTGACTCGCTCTTACAGGTGGTAATGGCAGAGAAAAGCCTAAAGTGCCGGGCCCATTCCAAGCCATGTATCACATGGGACGGGAAGTGGAGTATTCTATTCGGGAAAGGGCAAAGTACTCTGGAGAGTGTGTGTGACACCCTATAAGTAAAGATGCAGAGCGAAGAAGTCAGCGTGACCACTGTGTATGAGGACATCCGTGTGTATGCAAAGGGAAGAAAGCACGAAAGGAGAGGGAGGGCAGGGACCTCTCTGGAGGAGTTTGAATGCAAATCTGAGATCGGTTGGCCGCATGAAAGCCAGAATTCGGGTTTCTGGGACTGTCTTGAAGCCTCCCTTTGCCACAGGGGCAGCAGTATGAACTTTTCTAGGAAAAATTTAGTTTTTTCATATTAACAGAGACTCAAGTTTACCCGGGGAAGGGGCGCGCTGTAGAAGGGATGTCGGGTGAGTACTGGCATTGCCGGTCCGTCTACAGGGAGCAGGGGTGGGCGATCAGTACTCCGCCTGTTTACACCTCAGAAGCCCTGATTGAGTAGATTTAGGAAGGGGGCTAAGAATATGTATTTTTTTTTAAGATTTTATTTTTTATTTATTTTTAGAGAGAGGGGAAGGGAAAGAGACAGAGAGGGAGAGAAACAGCAATGTGTGGTTGCCTCTCACATGGCCCTCACTGGGGACCCGGCCTGCAACTCAGGCATGTGCCCCGACTGGGAATCGAACCGGGACCCTCTGGTTCCCAGCCCGCGCTCAATCCACTGAGCTACACCAGCCAGGGCAAAATCTGTATATTTTTAAAGCTCCTCAGCGATTGTGATGATCATACAGTTTGGAAGATTTTCTGGCTCACTCTTTATCAATCTATCCACTACAGACTACCACTTTGGGAAACTCTTTGAAAATATTTACTAAGTATATGCCCCTTATGATCTAGCAATTCCAGTCCCAGGCACATGCCTAAGAGCAATAACCACAAACTTTAAAGGGCATAAATAAGAATATCCAGAGAAGGTTATTGTCAATTCCAAATTGGAAACAACCCAGTGTCCATCAGCATTAGGATGGATAAATGAATAGAGGTATATTCATATAATGGAATACTACCTGATGATTCAAAAGAACAAACCATTGCTATATGCACAAGATGGGTGACTGTCACAAACTGGCGAAAATAATCAGTAGTCATTGAACTCAGAACAGTGATTGCCTCTTTATGGGAGTGGGTATTACCTGGAAAGGAGCATAAAAGAAACTCCTAGCATGCTGGGACTGTTCCATATCTCCATCTGGGTGGTAGTTATGTTGTTATACAGACGTGTGTAAACATATATTGAACTGTACACGTGTTTGGTTTACTGTATATAGATTGGCTTATTGAGAAAAATAGATATTGTATATGTGTGGATATACACATTTGCCCTGCCAACCTCATGGGGTTGTTATAAGGCTCTAACGTCTTTTAAAAATGAGATAAATGGTTAAGTACGGTCTTACATTATTTAAGTAGCTCAATCCCTATTCTTGTTGAAGTTGGTTAGATGTACTACCTGGGGTCCAGGCGATCCATCAGCCATTTTAAGCCTTAGCAAAATACAAAAAGTTAGTTATATGAAAGCTCATAGTGACTTCTGGACTGGGGAAGGACACGCAGGAACTAACAACTCACTGAGAACACGCTAGAGCTGACAAAGCAGGCAACTCGGCTTTTCAAAGTGCCATTTTGCTGATGGTGGATTTGGTGTGCTTTGCAACTCCGCAGAGGGGTTCTGTGCAGCTGCATCTTTCCACCCCACATCCTCACTTTCCTCTCTGCTCCCACTCCCCGCCCCCACCGACAAGAAAGTAAACACCATCTGTATTACTGCTCTCACAGCCCCGGAAACAAAAACCTCATCTCCTCATGAAGAAAATTCCCCTCATCTGGAGGTGCCCTCGGCCACTGGTAACAAGCCCCAGACCTCCCGCCAGCTCCAAAGTTTGCCTGCCCTGAATCAACACGCGGGACTGCTCGTGGGCAAACGTTCAGGGTCACCGAAGGCTGGAGGGTGAGGAGCGGGAATGGAGAGACCCTGCCCAGCCGGTATGATGTGCAAACCTCATTTCTGGGCTGTTCGTTTTCAACCTTTGAAAAATGCCGTGTGTGCTGAGCAGCGTACTTCAGGCAGCTAAGTATAAACACATGTCTACAAATACTGATAACACTATCTTATTTGTCCATTAGTCAACAAAGCCAGATCACCTGGGGACTGTTTGTTTCTCTACAAAATGAGAATCCAGCACCACGTGTATTACAATGTGGGACATTTTCTTTAGAGCATAAATTTTCAAGAGCTGTTCCTGTGCCGTTCCTGGTACACTTTCAAATGTTCATGTATCTTTAACACCAGAACATACAGTTGATACTAAAATAAAAATTTATAGCCTTTGGTTCACTGTACCAATTTTTCGTAATTTGACCATCTGGTCTATGATGTGTCTGGTGTCTAGTCATTACTATGTCCAGTTTCTAGAGCTCAGAAGTACGTAAGATACATTCAGCCACTTGTGTGAATAACGCAGGTATTTCCTCACTGATTAATTCAACCAGGTATTCAGAGAATGAATACGAGTTTTTAAGAATGAATAAATATAAATTGTTAAGCAATATGTTCATGCAAGAAATGCAGTTCACAAATATGTATATTTACCAGAATAAAACATTGTACCAACTCCCCTCAACTGCCACCCCCGAAAAAACTCCAAAGGCTCTGTATATGGCAGTATTTTACCAAAGATATTAAAATTCAAAATCAATTTTGAATGGCGCTTTCTCAAGAAAAAAAAGTCCACTAATGTTTGATTTCACTTAAGAGATTCTTAGAAAAACCAGCACACAAACTGTTCGGTTACAACCTAGTGTCAACCATAAAAATAAAGTTAAAAAAATCAGCTGTGAGAAAAGTTAACTGAGGAAAATGAATTTCAAGGAAATGGCACTTATTTCCTCCTGTTGGTCATTTCTGAAAGAATATTTTGAATTAGAAATGCAGTGCGGCTTTTCTGTTTTCTGAAGATTTTGAATTGGTTCTAAGTAACATTTGCCTGGGGTTTAAACTCTCTTAGTTGTGATTCCCACCCCCCCCAACCCCCACCCCCACTCCCCCACTGATCAACTAAGTTCACAGGGAGGGAGAAGTTGGGAAAAATCCACAGTAAATTGATTTGTCTCCAGAAAATGCACCCCCACCTTACACTGAGATTTTTTTTCTTACTTGCCCCCTTTTTTCCCCTGCCATCCATTCGCTTTTCTTTCTTAAACCAATAGGTCAAACTCAAGAAGTAATCCTCAGAACAAAAACATGCCTGGAAGAGAATCTGAGTTTGAGTGAAACTTCCCTTTGTGCCAACAGCTCCGTCTGCCCAGTGTGGTATCTCATTTACGGAGGCACCCACCACCCTGGCAGAGAATTGAACTACCCTCGAGTACTTACCTGTCTGCTGAGAGAGCCGTGAGTGTGAAGACAGACACCCCCACTGAGGTAAGTTGTATAAAGGGGATCAGTTTGCAGCCAATCCTGCCAAACAGCCATCTGTCAGCCAGGTACCTGCTGGCATCCACGGGAGCACAGGTGACCAGGAGGAGCAGGTCTCCTAAAGCCAGGCTGGAGATGAACAGGTTTGGTACGTTTCTCATGGACTTCACGGTACAAAAGATCTTGATCAGGGTGATATTGCCAATGAGGCCTATCAGAATGATGACCCCATAAATTGCAGGGATGACATAGAGGATGCCCCGGTGGAACCAGTCCTCGGTCACCGGGAGATCCACACTGTGGTTGGAGACGTTGCAGGACACGGTCTGAAGGAAGCAATCACTTAGAGCCATCCTCTGGGTTCTTCCTTTGCCCCCTAAAAAGTGTCCTGACAGGCTGTTTCTTAACTTTTGATTTTGCTGTTGGTGAAGATGAAGACAAAAATCTCTGCCAGGCTCTTGTCTTCTTTAATAAAAATTCTCTGAGTACCTAATAGACGATGGCACTCCAAACTGTCTGTCACTATTTTGATGCTGTTGCTGCTCTGGTCTTAAAAGGACCAATGCAATGCATTTCTAACTTCAGTGAAAAAGGGTTTTGAGTTAAACCCGCTCTGTATCAACTCTTTCTACCCCCATTCCAGTCTGAGTCTCCGTGGCTGCAGTTAACTAAGAACTTTGAGTGTACTCTTTCCACGCTGCATTTCCTGTCTTTCCTGAGACTTAGAACCTGAAGGTTTAAAGTGGGTAGAAAAAAACTGCACCGAGCAAGCCTCAAATCCTATAGGCAGGATGCTTTGCACGTCACTGGCTTCACTGGCAAACGGCAGCTGTGCTGAACTGAGGTTCTGAAGAGGACCCGGGGCTACTTATAGACAGAGAATGCCAGCCCCCTGCTGGACACTTCAATCACTGCCCAGTCGCCTGCTCTCCACCAGCAGACTGGGGTTCCGGTGCCCACAGGGCTTTTTAACAGACACTTCTGGCTTCTCATTTAAGATGCAGTGCCTTTGGTAGGTATTTCATGAATGTTGCTAGCACTATGCAAAGCCCCTGGAAATATTTCTGATGCTATGCTCCCGAATCCAGACCCAATTCACTTCGCATTTTCTCGTCTTTTTCAATACATTAGAATGACATGTCAGGTGAGGATTCTATTAAATGAGGTCTGTGTCTGAATTCAATGTACACAGATACACACAGTGTCCAAATGTGAGCTTGACCTACTGAGCATTCCCACCGCCTCTTTGAATGGGGACACTACTGAGGAAAATGGGTACGAGACTCATGCCCTAAACCTGCCGCAACTGACGTCTGGGAAAACCAGAAGCAGAATACACACTCGCTGTTTCCTGTAGGTTTCCCAGGCCGTTCTTGTTCCCTCTGCCAGGAGAAATGAAATCAGGAGCCAGCTGTCTTCTTAACTCTCAAAGATCTTTCCCAGAAAAACGGGTCTTTTCTCATTGGGATTAAAAATGACATGAATTGTCATTTTGATGCAGTTATGTGCAATTTTTAGTGAATGCTTGCCATGTTTTATAGCAAATTTCCTCTCATGCCCTGAGTAGGAAAATGAACTGTAAAGGCGTTACAGATAGAATACTGAGGAATTAGGACATAGAAAGAAATAACTTAGAGTGGACAGGGTGCCAGGAAAGGCTTTCCTGAGGAGGTAGTATTATGTTGAATCTTACACCTTTAGCCAGCAAGTTATAAGTACATTACAAAGGTGGATCCACAAGACTTACGCATGGAGCCAGCTTGATCGCAGGAACATCAGAGAAAACCAGTTACTACCAGGTATTGTCACTGAAGGTTTGTTTTTTGCAGGATCGGTAGGAATAAAGAAGCTTGCACTTATCACCAGGCCAGGGCCCAGCAAGCAAGCCTCCAACTGTGTTGTCATGGAAATTTTCGGTTACAATTCTGAGACGGTCGCCATGCTCCTTCCATAAATCCAAAGGGTTTGTGCTCCTCTCAGGCAGCAGCAGAGAGTTTGATGCCACATGCCTGGAGGGAAAGAGCTTCGCAGTGGAGATCAGCATTACCAGTAATGAGTCAATAACCATGGGCCTAGTGGTGGTCATTAGTTGCCACAAGTACATCTTTTTTTTTTTTTTTCATTTTTGATGTAACCTTGATTGTATTATTGTATTTTTTCCGTTACCATTTATTCCCCTTATACTCCCTGCCCCCCGGCAATCACCACATTGTTGTCTTTGTCCATGAGTCCTTAAGTATATATTTACGCAGTATATGGACTCTGTGCTTAAATCCTGGCTCCCTCATTTATTACCTTGGGAAGTTACTGGTGTCTTAAGCTTCAAGCTCCTTGTCTGTAAAGTTGGAATAATTTGAGAATTTAAACAAAATTATCCACATTAAGACTTCACAATACTTGCCACGTAGTAAGTGCTCAATTAATATTAGCTGCTATTACTGTAACTATTATTATTATTATTTTTTAAAGATTTTATTTTTATTTTATTTTTAGAGAGAGGTGAAGGGAGGGAGAAAGAGAGGGAGAGAAACAGCAATGTATGGTTGCCTCTCATATGGCCCTCACGGGGACCTGGCCCGCAACCCAGGCATGTGCCCTGACTGGGAACCGAACCGGGACCGCTTGGTTCCCAGCCCGCGCTCAATCCACTGAGCTACACCAGCCAGGGCTTACTGTAACTATTATTATTGTTGTGATTGAGATTTTTATTTTTTAAAAAGATTTTATTTATTATTTACTTTTAGGGACAGGGAGAGAAACACTGATGCGACAGGGCCACATCCATCAGTTGCCTCTCACACGTGTCCTGACCGGAACTGAACTCGCAACTCAGGCGTGTACCCCAACTGGGAATCAAACCAGTGACCCTTCACTTTGTAGGACAATGCCCGACCAACTGAGCCGCAACCAGTCAGTCAGGGTTCTTTTTCATTTCTTTCTTTATTGTGATTTTACTTTAGAAAAGCCTAATAAAATCAGAAGGGCAACTGATGTCGGATCAACAGGCAAAAGTTCTTACTTAGACACATAAATCAGCAACTCCTCCATTTACTACAAAGACATTCATCAAATATCCACCGCAATGTAAGAGCCTGAGAAAAATAATGTGAACATACATGTTATTATAAGACCCATCATGATCCCAACTACTCAATTCATAGTCAGAGGACTTGGTTTCAAAACACAATAGAAGAAAGCTTTTTATGTAGGTTCTGCAAATGCTTCTCTTTGTTCTATACTGGATTAATAATTTCACTTCTTGAAATTGCTCTGATGGCTTTCTTATCTGATCATTTACCTTTCTTCTTATCAATGAAAATGATTGCTTCTGGCGTTGTTTTTATTGTCAGAATTATTGGAAGGATAGCCTGGTATGAATCATTCAAAACTCGGAAGAGTTCCCCACCCTCAGACGGAAAACATTAGGGAGGCATTGCACTGCCCAGGGTCGTCCTGAGAATTTTGAAACAGAGGCAGCAACAGCCAGCACCTGGCTATAATATTACATTAAACCCGACATCTTTGGGCCTTTTAACCTTCTGAAAGTTCCCTGAATATTATTCAAATAGAAACAAACTCTGGCTTCTTTTTAAAAAAGTCACGATTTAGACCCCATCCCCTCCCTAGAATGAAGCAATCATCTCTTCTTCAGAGAAGGTGACATTTGGTCTTAAAGGTTAAGTGTTTGTCAGAACCTTTTGAAAGGAGAGAACAGAATGTTCTTAGGGCACAGGCATAAAGGAAAGAGCATGGCATTGAGCAGGGGACAGCTGCAAGTCCAGAAAGGCCATCTGGATTGGAGGAGACGGGGTGGAAAAAGAGCAATGTGAAATGCAGCTGGAGGCAGATTTGGGTGAGATTGTGATGAATCTTGTTTTTCTGTTAAGTTTGGTCCAGAGGGCATAATATCGGTTCACAAACAGGGACGCCTGGATGTTGTTTTCGTTATTTCTTTAGATACTCCTCTATATTGAGTCAGCCTCGCTTCTTAAATCCAACTGGGCCGTCAGTTTTTCTTCCCATATAAGTTAAGCCAATACTGATAGATATTGATTTCTCAGGGCCGGTAGTCTTGCATGTTCCACAGCCCTACAGACTTGTTCTAATGATATTTCAGGAGGGAAGATATATTGAGGTTCAACACCTACTGTTTTCTGGGAGTAAGGGTGTTTCAAAAAACTAATTACAGAATTTTGATGTCATTGCAACTAATTGGCTGTGACTCTTTCCCTCCCTACCATTTTGCGTCACCTTCCAGTAGATCACCAAATATTTAGACATTTGCATAGCTTTTTATTTAATGGTGAGCATGAGATGCCTTTGACTTATGCAAATGACGTAGAACAAATACAAGATCCCTGTCCTCAGGGACCCCAGTTTCTGAATAGAATCGGAAAGTGACTCAGCATCCTTTCTTATGTGTCAGGAGGGCAGGACTGTCACTTCTCATTCTATTTTAGTCAAGCAGGTCACATTTTCCATTCTTCCAGAAAGGTGGATTTTCCGTGGGACTTGAATATGAGGGTGCAGTGACTTGGTAGAATTCGGGAGGATAGGTGAATTCGACAGGGCCAAAGAGAGTAGAGATAACGTCTCTTCCCACCAGCGATACGCATGACACGGAGGCTTCCAGTAGTTGGTGTTTTCAGTAGGGTGCCAAGGAGCATACATAGTCATGAGAAATTGTTTTTTATAAATTACTTTATTGTTGTTCAATTACAGTTGTCTGCCTTTTCTCCCCACCACTCCCCCCGACCCCAGCCAAACCCACCTCCCTCCCTTGCTTCCACACCCCCCACCCTTGGTTTTGTCCATGTGTCCTTTAGTAGTTCCTGAAAACCCTTCTCCCCACTGTCCCCTTTCCCCTCCCCTCTGGCTATTGTTAGGCATGATAAATTATTACAGAATGGGTAGACTTTGTAGGTGGAACCAGAGCAAAGAGAAAGCAATTCTCTGGGTCTGTTTGAAAGACAGTCTGCCTGGAACGAAGATTCAAAGGGGAGTAATAAATAGAAATAAATGAGATTAGATCTTCTGGGGAAAACTTTACACTACGGTTTCAGTTGCACTTCAGCCTATAAGACACTGGCTCTTAAGAAATCATCAAGATCGCCCGGCTGGTGTAGCTCAGTGGATTGAGCGCGGGCTGGGAACCACAGGGTCCCAGTTCGATTCCCAGTCAGGGCACATGCCTAGGTTGCAGGCCAGGTCCCCAGTGGGGGCCATGTGAGAGGCAACCATACATTGCTGTTTCTCTCCCTTTCTTTCTCCCTCTCTTCCCCTCTCTCTAAAAAAAAATAATTAAAAAAAAAAGAAATCATCAAGATCACCTGCGAGGCTTCTTGAACATATCCAAAGGCCCTATCCCAGACCTCCCCAATCAGTCTCCAGGGTTGGAACCAAGCATCGGTGTTTTTCCCCGAGGCCCCCGGGGGGATTCCAGCACGCTTGTCAGGTAAGGGGCCAGTGGTGCAGACAGTATGCGATCCAGAGGTCATGACAACATGATGGCGTCTTTCCTTCTGCGGAGGGAGCGGGAGAACAAGGAAGCGCATTCGGGAGATTGTTGCTACTACCCAAAGTGTGGCCCTTGAGTCAGCAGCACGGGCATTACCTGCGAGCTTGTGAGAAATACAGAATCTCAGGCCCCACCCCAGACCTCCTAAATTATAACTTGCATTTTAACAAGGTCCCCAAGGACTCGCGTGGACCTTGAAGTCTGAGAAGTGTCCATCTACTCATTAGGGGGATCCAGCAGGAAAGGTTTAGAAATGACGGCAGCAACTGCGAACAGATAGGAGACTGGAATCTCAAGTTCAAAAGGGAACCAGCAGCTGCACCAACATGAAGCTAAATGAAGAGCTACTGAATTGGGGCTTTTTGATATCTCCGATAACGGCTGGGAATGGTCCCAGACTGCATGGCAGGTAAGCTGTTTTTGTCACAATACAGGGGCAAGAATCCCGTTACAAATGCAAGGGCTATAAGCAATGGAGAAACCCAAGATGGTGAGTTCTTTTTTTAGGCTTATGACTCAGAGAATAAAGAGCAAGGGCAAGAGGGAAGCCACTCCGGAGGGAAATGCTGAATCTGGCTTTAGGCGTATTGAGTTCACTATATGAACAAGGGAAGGTAAAGCAGTCCATGGAAATGAGAGCTGAAGTCTGAGGCAGAGAGGTTAATAATTAAGAGTCCTGACTGAGAACAAGAACTACGAATGCTAAATAGTTTAATTGTATAGAGAAGGGCTCACCGAGGATCAAGTGACGGTAGGCTTTGAGGAGAAGTTCATGGGGTGAACGTCAGTGGGTCCTGACCACGATTTCAGTATTATATTCGTGACGGGACTGCGGAGAAGCTGCTGAAAATATTTCAGCACCCCTTTGCTTGAGAAAGAATCAGCGATGTCAAATTTTAGTGCAGCAGCAGGAACAAAGGAGACAGGTGACTCTGTCCAGATTCTGTAATGCTGGGATCATTTCAAGTTCCCTTCTCTTCTCTTAACATTCTGTGACTTTTCATGAGGCTTGGAAACCTAGGGAAGAGATGGGGGCGAGTCTGCTGAGAGAGTCAAGTTTCATTTTCGGCCTCACCAAGTTGCAGGACTAAGTGTAGACACCCAGAAATAGCCGAGAGTGAAAGACCAAACTCTCAGTCAAACCCAAGACTAAGAGAACACTGGTATGATGGCTTTTAAATATATCCACCAGCCCTGGGCTCAGTGGACTGAGTGATGGTCTGCGAACCAGGGGTCGCTGACTTGGTTCCCCGTCGGGGTGCGTGCCTGCCTGGGTTGTGGGCCAGGTCCCCGGTTGGGGGTGCACAGGAAACAACCACACATTACTGTTTCTCTCTCTCTCTCTCTCTCCCTCCCTTCCCCTGTCTCTAAATAAATAAAAATCTTTAAAATAAATAAATATATCCACCAACTCTTGATATTCTTTCCTTCAAGAGGTGGAGATTAACTTCCCCTCTCTTGGATGTGAGCTGCGCTTAGTGACTGGCTCCTAACAAATAGAATGAGACAAGAGTGATAATGTGTAACTTCCAAGATTAGATGAAAAACGACATTGCTGCTTCCTCCATGCACTCTTTTTTAGATCACTTGGTCTGAGGGAAATCAGCTACCATGTCCTGAGGACACTCAAGTGACCCTACGGACAGGTCCACATGGTAAGGAACTGATGACTCCTGTCCATGGCTAGTGAGTAAGTCATTTTGCAGGTGGATCCTTCAGCCTTAGTCAAGCCTTCAGATGCCTGTAGTTTCGGTTGGCATCTCAACTACAGTTTCAAAGGACACTCTGAGCCAGGACGGCCAGTCAAGCTTACCCAAATTCCTGACCCCAGAGACTGAGTTAATTCATGTTTCTCATTTTAATCTCCTGTTTTACGGTGATCTGTTATATAGCAATAAATAATAGCTCCTAAGTAATATGGAGAGCGGGAGAGGAGAAAACCACCAAATAGACAAATAAAAAAGGAATACTAAAAAAGTATTCTAAAACAGACTTGAACCTTGAGTGGTTGGACAGAATGTGAGGGAAAGGAAGTGTGACCAGAGCTAGAGAAGTTATGGAGGCTGAACTAAAATATATGTATTTTTATAACATTATAAATGAGCTGAATTTTCTTGCCCTGCCATCATACACCTAGAAATTAAACAATTTGTATTTCATTTCCACATTAGCTCAGTGGGCTTGGGCAAGTCAAATCAATCCAGTGAACGTAATTTATCTCTGAACTGTTGTGTGCCCTGGAGTCTCCATCCATAAAAATACAGGAGTATTTCCCCCTTGCCTGTGTTCCAGGACAACTGGAGGCGTTCATACCACCCAGCGGCATCGAAGGCAGTAGAGAGTAGCAGCTCATTCATCTCTTTCCAGCTCTTCCTTCCTCTTTCCTGGGAGAATCCGGTCAGTATGGACCTAGACCCCCGGAAACACCCCTTTATTATTTCCACCTCCAACAAAAGATCTGACAAGACAACACGTTGCTGGCAGGAATTCCTTTTTAAATATTTCTTTATTTTACAATAGTACAAAGAGCTCCCACATACCCTTCACCCAGTTCCCTCCATGGTTGACATCCACAGAACTAGGTTAGCATGGGCACACACTATTATATAAACTACAGACATGATTCACACCTCACCAGTCTCTCTACTACTGTCAGGATCTGTTTTAGGACCCAGTCCAAGATGCCACACTGCATTTAGTCATCACGGTTCCTTAGTTTCCCCTGATGCGCGACAGTGTCTCAGACTTTCCTGTTTTCCATGACCTCGACACTTCTGAAGAGTACTAGTCGGGTACTTTGCAGAGCATCCCCCCATTTTAGTTCATCTGCTAGCTTTTCAATACGAGGCTGGGGACCTGGATTTGGGGGAGAAAAACCACAGGAGGTGTTCCTCTCATCACATGTCAGGGAGAACGCATTCCTTGCTGCTCTAACAAATTACCATGAATTCAGCAGCTTACAACAACAGAAATTTATTCTCTTACAATGCTGAAGGCCAGAAGTCTGAAATGAGTCTCACGCAACTAAAATCAAGGTGCTGGCAGGTCTTGTTCCTTGTGGAGGCTCCAGGGAAAATTGTTCCTTGCTTCTTCCAGGTCCTGGAGGCTCCCGCCATTCCTTGGCTGTTGACTGCCTCCCTCCAGTCTCTGCTTCTGGAGTCTCGGATTACGCTGGCCCCACCCAGATAATCCAGCATCATCTCCCCATCTCAGTAGTGTTTGCAAAGTCCCTTTCACCACATAAGATTTCCCATATAACATAGTCACAGGTTCCAAGGATTAGGGCTTGAATATCATCGGAGGCCACTATTCAGCCAAATGCAGGCTGCATGGTAGCCACATGATGTATCCGCAGTGAGGTTACCTTGATCACTGGGTGAAGGTGCTGTCTGGCAGGATTCTCCATAGTAGTCATTATTTGGGGAGAAAGCTTCCTTTTTATCTTTGTAATTACTAGAAATGTGACTGTGCTCACACCTAAGGTAATGATGTCAACATTATGTAATAACCATTCGATACCGCTTCTAGTAAACCCTCCCCCTGCCACGCCCAGTTCCAGGCCCTGGAGATACAGAATTCAACCAGCAATGGTCCCGCCCTCAAGGACTTAACTGCCTAACTAGGAAAACATTTTCCATTTTTTAAAAAGAAACTCAGTTTATAAACATAAACAAGCTTAGACAATCTGGACACGACTTCGTTAATAACCTTTGATTGTATAGAGCAATTTAAGTGAAAATGGAAACTGATTTTTTTCATTGTTTCTGAAGTGCGATTGAATTTTCTGTGACTGTCTCCCACTTTTATACGCTCTTTCTGATTTTCTCCCCGAAGGTGGAGTATTATCTCACAGGCAGACCAATAAAAACGCCATCAAGTTTCTCCTGAGGAAGTCTGGCTTTTGTTTCCAGACAGCTTTATAGGACAAAAAAGCTGGGGTGCACCCCCAGACTCTGGGTAGTTGCATAACGGAAGAGCATCTTCACGTCTCACATTTCACTCTTTTCTTCGCGGCCTGCAAATAATACACCATGTTCTCTTTGTAAGGAAGATGTTAGGAAACCGGATTACCAGTAAGTAGATTTTTCTCCAGACGCCACTAGAACACTTCAAACTGTGAGTGGTTCCATGGGAACGCTCACTCAATATAAAAAAAAAACTATTCTTTTTACTTCTTGAATGCGACTCACCTTAAATTAACTCCAAGTCATGTCTGGAATATATATCCCATACAAAGTTCTTCAAATCAAATACTCTCGAAATGGAACAACTAAGAAACGCACAGGGAATGTATCATTCACTTACTGTAGAATTCAAGCTTCCCCTCATCGTTTCACAATATAGTAGAGGCAGAGTTTTATTCAAATTGTTTATTAGTTGTCTGCATTTCATGAAATCACCTTTAAACTTTGTATGCTTACGTTTTTCTTTCTACTATAAAAAGGATTCAAATGACATTAAGGTTTTTCTTAACGACATTGCTATTCAAGTAAGATAAATAAGAAAGTATTTTACCCTGGCTGGTGTAGCTCAGTGGATTGAGCGCGGGCTGGGAACCAGAGGGTCCCGGTTCGATTCCCAGTCAGGGCACATGCCTGGGTTGCAGGCCAGGTCCCCAGTGGGGGCCACATGAAAGGCAACCACATATTGATGTTTTTCTTCCCCCTCTTTCTCCCTCCCTTCCCCTCTCTCTAAAATAAATAAATAAATAAATAAATAAATAAAAGTCTTAAAAAAAGACTAATAAAATAAAGGTATGAAGTGTTAAACAATTTCCAGTTGCTCTGTAGCAAATTACTGTTAATTTTGGAGGTGTGATAATTCTATTTGTAGTTATGTTTTTGAAAATCTTTATCCTTTACAGCAGGGGCCAGCAAACATTCCCTGAAAGGGCCAAATAGTAAATATTTTAGGCTTTCTGGAGCACAGGGTGTCTGTAGAAAGCAGCTAATAGACAATTGGCAAACAAATGGGCATAGCTGCATTGCAAGGAACTTTCTTTATAAAACAGGAGGTGATCCGTGGGCCAGAGTTTGCCGACCTCTGTTTCAGAGGAACTTATGGATTTGCTTCAAAATCATATGGAAAGTAGAGAAATAGGGGCAAAATGAAACAGGCTTGATCAAGACTTGGTACTTGTCGAAGATAGGTGAAGGGTATGCAGGGGTTCATGTTATGCATCTGTTTTATATGTTTTAAACCCTCCATCATTCAAAGCTTATCAAAATGTTATTTATTACTAACAGGATTAATAATGCCAACTGAGTAACGACACATGTATCTTCGAGACCCTGGCAGGCTGGCCTGAAGTACAGCTCCCCACATGGGTGGCACCATCGTTCCAGCCACTCAGATGTGCCTGCCCTCCGCTCCCCGTCAATCCGGGGCCCAGGGCTGAAGCACCACGGAGCCCATGTGATCTGGGATGGAACTGATTTCACGCCATCTGACTGTCAGCCTAGGAAAATGTCTGTTAGGTGCAGCAGGGAAATGAACCGATTTCCTTTTTTTCTTTTAAAGATTTATTTATTTTTAGAGAGAGGGGAAGGGAGGGAGAAAGAGAGGGAGAGAAACAGCAATGTGTGGTTGCCTCTCACATGGCCCTCACGGGGACCTGGCCTTCAACCCAGGCATGTGCCCTGACTGGGAATCGAACCGGGACCGCTTGGTTCCCAGCCCGTGCTCAATCCACTGAGCTACACCAGCCAGGGTATCTTTTTTCTTTTTTACTACCCTCTCATCCTTTCTTATTCCTTCCCATGCCCATACTAGTATATTTTAAGTTGCTTATGTCCTACAGAAGCCAAAAATGTGAGATCAATTTTTACTCTAAATTTCTTAATACCAGGTGTGCTAAATGGGGCCTTTTATCACAGGTGTCAGAAAAATTGGAAACAGCTTATGCCGATATCCTTATTTTCCCGTTTGAATTATATAGGCTCAATCGATTGTTTCTAGACCCTTATGCAAAATTTCCAAAGAGGTCCTTCCTATACCCCAATGACAGGTAAATGTTTCATTTCTCCCCTGCCAGAAAGCTACTACCAGCATTCACCTAACTGTTTCTCTTGGCCAATTTTCTCTTCCTTTCCTTTAAACTGATAAGCAGTAGCAGATCCATGGGAAGGGGTGTGGACAAAGAATACAGTAATAGAAAGAGCCAGTGTCGGTTCTAGATGTTTTATATGTTTTCCCTCATGAGGTCCTTATAATCACCCTATGATATAGGACACAGGCGGCAAACACAAGGCCCGTGGGCCGAATCCAGCCCGGCACCTTGTTTCTACCCAGTGGCAGCACCGAGTTCCTTGCCCCTAGTTAAGGAGTAGTTACATGTATACAGTCCTAAAATTACATTCGGCCCTTTGAAGGCAACTGCGAGGCTGATGTGGCCCCCTGTGAAAATGAGTTTGACACCCCTGATATAGGACTATTTACATTCCTTTTACAGGTGAGGAAATCAGGTATAGGAAGGGGAAGCAACTGGCCTGGATTTACACAGCTTATAGTGTGTTATGGTAACCGGGGGCCTAACCTCTAGACCACGCTCTTCCTGGGGGACAAATAGTAGAACTAGAGAGATAAGCATGCCTTGGAGTTCTCCTGGGAGGGAAAATTGACAAGTAGGAAACAGAAAAAAAAAGCGTGTTAAAACACAATTAAGTAGAAGGTAGGGGTAAGTAATTAGGGAGCTTAAATACTAGTGGGGCAGAACCCCTCCCCCCCGCCCCAGTAGCCGTGGTTTCTATTTCTTCCTTGGCAATGGTGTCCTGTGTTTTTTGTTTTCTTTCTTTTTTATTTTTTGCCTCGAGGGAAATAAACAGGATGCTCAGTTCCTGTCTCATGTCTACAGCCACATTTTTTTAATATCAAAGTAATTTAAGATGTAGAGTAGAGAGAACTCGCTGGTTCCCAGCGGTGACAAGAGCTGAACTGTGCTTCCTCTTTCAATAACCGAGCTGAAACATTCTCATGGAAACATGAGGCAAATTATGCACCATTTTGCTGAGAACCCTGCTAGGCTTCAGGGTGACTCCACAACAGTGAGCATGCCCCTGATTCTGATCTCATAGCAAAGAGGCGACTCATCGGATCAGAGCAAGGCTGGATGCATTCATTCCGTTCCATTTCTCTCTTGCGCTCTTAATTCCCTGTCCTGGTTCCACTTCTTCATCCCTTCGCCAACAGAGAGGATGCCACCTTTCAAAATGAAGATCTAAACTTTTCTATTGGAATTAGAAAAACCTCACTCCAGTCATTCAGAAACATCCACTCCTCTTCCTCCATTTGTAAACGCTCCTTTCGATGATCACAATTGACAATAATCTTGCTCTTTGGGTTTTGTACTATTGGAATTAGTTTCCAAAGCACATTCTTTTTCTTAATCAAAGGGCTGTAAATGTGGAAACCCTGCCTTTGAGAAGAAATTAGCCAGACTCCTCCTGCCCCGCCCCAGCTGTGGGGCCGACTTAAGGGTGCCACCTCGTACGGCTATAGCAAAGAAAGCTTGGTTGTCAAATATCCCAAAAATAAAAAGATGGGAAGTGAGTAACTCTGAGCAGGCTGTAGCAGGTGAGGCTGTTTATGGACTTGTGAAGCATTTTGTTTGAGATTCAGTAACTTCTAATTGTTAGGAGAGCAGAACTCCATTTTCTAAAAACCTTCAATTAAAAAATCATTCAGGTGAAAACCATCAGATCAGAAAGCCAACGGGGAGAGGCTCCTGTTACTAGGCAATCCAGAAGCAACGCCAACTGTACTCTGAAGAAACAGGCTTCTCGCCTTTTCTCAGAAATGAGGATGTACAAAGAGCAGGGCTAATTTCCTTAGATACAACTGCTGCCGAGCCGAACCTGGATCCGCTGGCCCCTTCAATTCTGTCAGCTGCAGGTCCTTTCAGGAGGATCGGTCTGCGGGAACATTGCAGGCAGAGGATGGGTCTGAGCCACGTTACATTGCGAAAAACAATGCAGCTGTCAATACCGTTTCTTCCATGTATGAGACATGCAACTGGGGCGAGGTTCGCAACCTCTATGTGTTTCTAGCTTATTATTTAAAAACGAGGCATAATAATCTCTAACTCACAAGGTACTTGTGAGGATTAAATGACACAGTGCTGCTCAGTAAATAGTGGTTCTCTCTCTCAAGATCATTGTCAAATGTTGTGCCTGATATTCCCAGTCAGCTCCATTAGGGTCTCTTGAACCCCATTTGTATCAAATTAGCTGATTTCCATCTTTTATGGGAAGGCTTGATTTTTCTCTATAACCACACTGACTTGATGTGACTATATAATATAAAAATATTATATATAATAAAATTATGTCCTAATCAGTATGCTTATATTTTTGGACAAATAAGATGATTTGATAAGGAAGCTGATGTATGAATTTCACCAGAAGTAAATCTTATTAGTGAGTAAGAGAAATTTTGTTCTAATTTATGATATGATGAGAAGAGATGTCAGAGTTCTCAAATGGCATGGAAGGATAAAAGGTTTATTAATTGAATGGGACCCCTGGGTAATTTATGACTATGAGGGACTAAACAGCAGAAAAAAATGTTTTTGAACTGCTATAGCATTTGTTCACACTTAGCACCCATGTACTTTTTCATCTATCTGTTATTCACCCATCCTCTATCCATGCATCCATCCTTCTACCCATCCGTCAACTTATTAGTCAGCCATTCACCTACCCATGCGTCCATCCTTCCATTCACCCATCCATTCATGAAACATATAAGAGATGATCGTTACCATGTGGGAACTTTGCATGTAATAAGGGGAAGAAAGAAAATAAGAGGAAATATGAGATAAATTCTCCTAAGAGTTGCATAATAAGTCTATTAGACCTGCTGTGCACCTGCTGAGCATTGTACACTTTCTCAAACCTTGGAATCAATTTCTTAAATCACCACCCTTATTTCTTGTTCTACATTGATTTTCACTTGGTATTTGCTTTTTACCACAGCAACTGCTGAATACTCAGCTTTATAAAGACAGCATGTTATCGAAAGTAATGTCACCACATCTAATGCTGAAACTGTGAACTACATTGAGTTAGTTGTCTGCATAGTGTCCAAAAGATAATGCATGTGCCTGTGTTTCCCTTAAAAATTAAAAATATGCACCCTGCCCTAGCTGGTGTAGCTCAGTGGTTTGAACACAGGCCTGCAAAACAAAGGGTTTGCCGGTTTGATTCCCAGTCAGGGCACATGCCTGGGTTGTGGGCCAGGTCCCCAGTAGGGGGCGTGCGAGAGGCAACCACACATTGATGTCTCTCTCCTCTTTCTCCTTCCCTTCCCCTCTCTCTAAATATAAATAAATAAAATATTTTTAAAAATCCATCCTGACTGGTGTGGCTCAGTGGGTTGGTCATTGTCCCACAAGGTAAAAAATTGCTGGTTCGATTCCTGGTTGGGGCACATGCCTGGTTTGTGGGTTCAGTCCGCAGTCAGGGCACAACATTTCTCTGTCATGTCAATGTTTCTCTCCCTCTCTTTCTCCCTCCCTGTCTCTCTGTCTAAAAATAAATAAATAAAATCTTTAAAAAATTAAAAATATCCTGCTGATCCCACTTCTGGGCATATATCAAAAGAAAAGGAAATCAATATCTCGAAGAGATATCTGTACTCGCATGTTCATTGCAGCATTATTCATAATAGTCAAGCTACAGAAGCAATCTAAATGTCCTTTGATGGATGACTGGGTAAAGAAAATGTGGTAGATATGCCCAATGAAAAACTACTCAGCCATAAAACAGAAGAAAATTCTGCTATTTGCAACAACACGGATGAACCTGGGGGAATTATGCTAAATGAAATAAACCAAACAAAGACACGCTGTATGGTATCACTTAGAACCTTTTTTTAAAAAAAGGCCGATTTCACAGAAGCAGCGAGGAGAGTCGTGTGGGGGCGGAGGGGAAGGGAAAACGGAGAGGTGCTAGTCAAAGAGTACAAACTTTCTGTTATAAGGCGAATAAGTTCTGAGGGTCTAATGTACAGCATGGCACCATGACTGTAGTTAATAAAACGGTATCGTGTACTTGAAATTTGCAGAGAACAAATAGCACTCTCAGCACATGCGCACAAACACACACGAAAGAGTTAACAAAGTAAAGCGATGGGTTTGTTCATCATCTTGGGAATCCTTCCACAGTGTATATGTATATCAAATCGTCATGTCAGACCCTTTAAATACATACAATGTTATTTTTCAGTTATCCCTTAATAAAGTTGGAAATATATAAACAAACAAAATATGCTGCTGCATGCATTCTTGCGAGTTTACTGCAGTGCCCCAGGGTACCTCAGGATACATGACTTGGGAGCTCAGTATTAAACCATTACCATTTGCCAGGCACTGTCCCAGCGATTTTATATATATTGTTTCATTTAATCCTCACAATGGGGTCATTACTATTATTTTCCTCATTTTTCAGATGATGAAATTTAGGTCACTGAGCTGGAAAGCGATGAAACGCCATAAACCTTGTGTAGCTCCTCTATGAATACACAGCGAAGGGCATTGTGCTACCATGCTTCATCCCACCTTTCCCCACTTGATTCTAAAGAATAGAAACCATATTTTACCTATCTTCGTATTCCCAGTGCCCAGAGTCTGCTCCTGGATGCTGTCATCAGGATGTGATGTCTTTCTCGATCATATCTAATTAGTTTCATTTCCCCAAAAGCAGACCTTGAGGCACACATTTTAGTGGAAAACATTTGTGAGATAATTCACGAAGTTCTGACAGGTGAGGGGTGAAGCGTGTCAGGGAAGGAAAGGAGCAAATAAAGGGTGTGTTACCAAGCCACTTTCCACAATGAACAACTAGAGCTCAATCACACTGTGGAGTCTGGGAACCGGGGTAGAATACAGGCCTCAGAATTGTCCCATTAGAAGCTCAAGGGAGCTGGGGTATTTACACACCACTTCCCGTCTCACATCGGTCAAAGACTGCTAGGTGACGGAAAAGGTAGTAATTTCTTGGTCTTTCTTGTCCTTGGACAGATACGGCTTCAGTCACCAGAGAATATCCCCAGGAAAAGAAACGAGATTTTGGCATCTAGAAATCAGGTCTGTCCACTGAAATGGTAAGGCCCAACTAGCCATGGACGAGGCATACACCGTGAGTGCCTCACTGGGAGGCTCAAGGACAATGCTTATAGAAATGATTGGGGGAGGACAGCGCCTTTCTACAAGGCTGAATCAGAATATCTTGGAGGCATGAATAGTTTGTATAACCATAGTTTATATTAATAGAATATAATTGTGTATTTTTCAAGTAACAATATTTTTTGTTTTTTTTATATCTTTGGTTGGTAAACATACAGAAAAAAATAGTAATTTTCAGGAGAGGTCAGCATAAAAGTACAGCATTGTGACAGATGAGCCTAAGAAGCATCTTGTGGTTTGAAGTATTTAAGAAGGGCTAAGCCAGATCCCTTATGGCAAAGCGGTGCCTAAGGAGAAAAGCATTGCTAACGCGGGCTTTCCATTTTGTTTTTTCTGGCCAAAGGGAAGCAAGGTACAGATCTCTCAACTGAAAAAGAAAGCTGAAATTCCATCCACATTTTTAGGGCCATGTTGAGAGTTTATCTCAGCAGGAAAAAATGACCTTTGGGAATATGCACAAGCATTTAGCAGAAAGACTCGGGTTCTAAATGCACTCTCAGCAAAATTAAATGGGTTTGCCATGCTCCAATTCAACTTAGATATGCCCCATGAAACTGAGAAGTTTCCTATGAATTGCATTTTAGAAACTATTAAGAATGTCAAGTAATAATTTCTAAGGGGAAAAATAAGAGTACAAATGAAGTCACTAAAATCAGCTATTAGTCATTAATTTCCTTTTCCTAATGGAAATGAGTGACTCACACCTTTGCTGAATCCCATTTTGGGCAACAATATTTTTTATGCTAATCTGAGAGTTCATCCTTCAAACAAAATGTATGGAGACAGTCTTGGTTTAGGCCTTAACTGTGATTCAAATATGTCTGGTGAACTTACATCTATCAACTGGGAAACGTGAAATATGGTCTTTGGAATATAAGTCCATGGCCTGACCCTGTACACTCATGTTTGAACTACCTGGAAAGATGGGATAACAAGAAAAACTTAGGAACCCATTTTTATGAGAAATTCTGAATCTGTAGGTCCAGGCTGCGTTGTACGACAGCTCTGCTGAGGACTGTAAATGAAGGCTGCAGGGGACATAATGTCACTTCGGCAACTGGTGGGTTCATAGTTCTGGGGCACCTGGGACATCAGCGTTCTCCCCAAGGTGCTGGTTGTGGTGATGAGCAGTGCCAAGTAGCAGCTATTCTTGAGCTGTTCAAGGAGAAGAAGATGAGAAGACTCCTCATGAGCCACCAAAAAGGGATTTTGCAAAAGTTCCAGTGAACTCTTCCAGAAAGATGTTTTAAATATATTTAATGTATATTCCACTGAGTGCCTTGCCTGGTTAACGAGGAAAGCCCTGGGTGGGAGTCAGGTGGGGGTGGAAGCAGGAGCTAGTGTCCTACTTTGGCCATTATGTAGCTTTTTGACCTTAGGCAAATTTTGTATGAATGAGTAATTTACTGGCCCTAGACTTCATCTCGTCTTCAATCCAGACCTTTGGAAGGACTTCATTGTGGGCAGAGAGTATTTCCCTGCTCCTTCACTTTGGCTATGTGATGTGCTTTGGCCGATGACCTGTGGGTGGAAATAACATCGTTTTAGTTCCAAGTGTAGGTCTTCTACACATCTACTTGCTTCCTTGTTCCTCCACCGCCACCATACGTACACTCTACTCTAGTTGGCCCACTCGTTGAAGGAAGATGAGTCATTTCAAGCAAACCCAACAATCTAAAAGGTGACATAGAACCTCACCAGCCCTCAAAACCTAGATCAGCTAAACCCAAATCAGCAAATGCCCAGAGATGCATTAGCTAAATACATGCTCATTGTAAACTGCTAAGATTCTACAGTTATTTGTTACGCAGCAATAACTGATTGATACATCTTGTCTTTTTGGACCTCAGTTTCCTTATCCTTAAACTGAATAAGTTTACTATATAACCTCAGATCTCTTCTAGCTTTTACCTGTTTTTCTAAAATAAACTTTTGTTCATTTCTATGTAGCTGAATATTTTTCTTTATCTCTTCTCGTACTCCTAAAGCACAGTGATTTCGGGAAGTGCTGCTCCTGGGAGTGGACTTGTCAATTCTGTATTTAATGACACTCACTGGGCAACAGAAAGTTTTTCAACCACAGCTAAAGAAACGCATGAAACATGCAGAGGTTGACTCTCAGTTAAACAGTATACATTTAATTTCTGACCTTCCAAGTAAAAGTTTCAAAGACAGACCCTTGTTTCTTTATTGACTGAAAACAAGTATGTCTCCTGGACAGACAGGTGTGAGAGAAAGAAGGGTCAGCATCTCCTAGACTCCTGGGAAGCATTTATATTTTGGGCTTACAGAATTCCAGCCAAAGGGTTCAATCAGGTTTTCCCTTTGGGGACCAGCTATCATTAACCTCTCCCCTGGTCAGATATGTCTTTAGTCATTTTTTATAACAACTTCTTTATGATATTATATGCTTTCTTCACAAAGCAAAATAACAGTATTCAACCTCTTTCAATATGGAAAGTTAACTTTGTCTTTTGATTTTCTTCCTTTTCTTTGCTGCATTGAATGGGTCTACAAAAACCTATTTCACCACCAGCATTGCCACTACAGGGGGAATGCAAACACAGAGCTCTCCAGGCTAAAGATTTGGGTCCTCAAGATCTATTGAGGAAGAAAAATTTAAAAAAGGAAGCAGAGAAAGAGAGACGTGTGTGTATTTGTGTGTGCATGCAAGGAAGGGCTAGGAGTGGAACAAGATGTGGGGTGTGGAAGGCTGAAAGTGCCCCCCACATATATCAGGTCTTAATCTCTGAAACCTTAAATGTTACCTTATATTTTTTAAAAAGGTCTTTGTAGATGTGATTAAGTTAAGGATCTTGAGTTGGAGTGATCATCTGGGATTATCAGGTGGGCCCTAAATGAAATTATATGTTTTCTTATAAGAGGGAGGTAGAGTAAAATCTGACAGATGAAAGACGAAAACCGGTAGCTACCAGCAGCTGCAAGAGGCGAAGAATGGGCCATCCCTAGGGCCTCCTAAGGGAGCCTTGATTTCAGCTCAGGGATACTGTCAAGGTCTTAGCTCAATCACACCTGCAAAGACCCTGTTTCCATAAAAGGTAACGTGTCTCTCTCTCCCCTTTTCCCTCTCCCTCTCCCTCTTTGCCTCTCTTCCTCGCTTCTCTGATGCCAAAAACACATGCCAAACTGGGAAATGAAATAATGGTTTCCCCTCACTGTAGGTTCCCCAATCTCTAGAAATTATTTTATTCCTCTCCCCTCCTAACACCATCATATGGAAGACAGAAAATCCTTTTATATATATAATTCTATATGAAATATAGAGTTCTATACATAATATAATTCTCTACATATTATGGATATTTATTAAGTCATATTCAAGTCATGTTTTCTAAAATAAATTTGAGACTATAGCCATATATTCATCAATTAGTGGAATTTTTTAAAAGATTTTATTTATTTATTTTTAGAGAGAGGGGAAGGGAGGGAGAAAGAGAGGGAGAGAAACAGCAATGTGTGGTTGCCTCTCACATGGCCCCCACTGGGGACCCGGCCCGCAACCCACGCATGTGCCCTGACTGGGAATCGAACCGGGACCCCCTGGTTCCCAGCCTGCGCTCAATCCACTGAGCTATACCAGCCAGGCAATTAGTGGAATTTTTGATGCAAAGATACATTTACAATTTTTTTTTAAAGAAAAATGTGCTAGTCCCATGCCCTAGGCTAGGGACATTCAGGAGATCTGGCATAATCTGGCTTTTTCCCATTGTCCCACTGGCTCTCAACATTGCCCAGAAGCCGATTCAGTTCCACACGGTTCGTTCAAGGAAGATCAGAGTTTAGGCTGCCCTCCCGCATCTCCCTAATTGTTGGAGAGCGCTAGGAGTCTTGAGGCTGTCCCCAAATCTAGCAGTTTGCTTCATAACCTCTCTTCCTCTGCTTCTGAGCACTTCAGAGGAAGGGGGATACCAGTGTCTAGTACAACCAGCTACGGTGTTATCGATTTGTTATCTTTGCCCCTTCTAAGCACTCAGATAACCCCCAGATGCAAAAGAAGTCTTGTCAAGGGTTAGGAGAAAAGCTCTATAAGCCATAAGTTGTCAATAAAATTCTATCGAATCCACTTTCCCACTCTTCTGCTTGTCTTTAAAATCCCCTATTGATTTTTTCCCCAAATTCACAGTGTAACCCAGCTAGTGCTGTTTCTAGTTGTTGGCAGAGAGTTCTCAACGAAGTAGCAGTTATTTGGTGCTGCTTTTGCAAACTCAGCAAGTATATCACACGAAAGGGAAATTCTTCTGGAGAAGGGTGTGTGTGTTTGGTCAAATTAATTTCTCCTGCTCGCTCCCTTTTGATTGCGCACCTCCAATTTGATCAGGCACGATATAACTCAATTTTGCTTAATCGGATTATACTTGACTGAAAAGAATATAATGAAGGATGCGTAAGGAGAAACTGTTTAAAATTTTAGCAGACTGTCATAGTTTAAATGCAGGATTTCTTTGCCTTATCACCATTGGCATTTTGGATAAGTCTTTCTTGTGGAGAGAATATCTTATATGTTACAGGGCGTGTAGCAGTACCCCCTGGCTTCTACTCACTAGGTGTCAGTGGCACTCCCTCCCCTACGTGGGACAACTAAAAATGGACATTGCCCAATGTCCGGGAGGACTGTGACGGTTGAAAACACTAATTTAAACTGTGAACCCATTTGAGAGCAGTCTGAGAAGATTGTCCTGAAAATGTGTTAGAAAGTGGGGTAGCCAGTCTCCAAGATGGCTCCCGATGATCTAGCTTCTTGCTGTGCACACTCTTAGGTAGTCCTCCCCCACACTGAACAGAGCTTACCTGAGTGATCGATACGATATTGTGAAACCGACAAGAGTGTAAATTTTTAAAAGCTAGATCAAAAGAGATATTGCTCCCTTAGATATTTGCTCTGGGGAAACTCAGGAGGACACTCAGCAGCCCCGGGGAAAGGTTCACATGGCAAGAGCGTTATGAGTGAACCTGCTTGGAAGTGGACTCTCCAGCCCTTGTCCAGCCATCAGATGATTACAACCCTGGACAACACCTCTACTGCAGCCTCATGAGAGGCCCTGAGCTGGAATCATCCAACAAACCACTCCTGAATTTCTAATGTCCTGAAACTGCTTATTGTTTATTGTTGGTTTAAGCCTCCAAGTTTTGGGGTAATCTGTGACACAGCAATACACAATAGAGAGAATTTAGAACAAGTATCAATTTCAAGCAAAGAAAACATTTCTCTGCCCAATAGCTTTTTAAAGATTTTTGATTGTTATTCTATTACAGTTGTCCCAATTTATCCAGTTTGCTCCACACCACCCTGTCCCCTGCTCCCAGTCAATTCCCCACCCCGTTGTCCATGTCCATGGGTCACTCATACATGTTCTTTGTCTAGTCCCTTTTCCTCCTTTCCACCATTGTCGCCCTCCCCCCTCTGGTCACAGTCAGTTTGGTCCGATTTATTTTTAATTAGGCTGTTTTTGGTCTAGTTAGACAAAATTTTAATAGTAGAGCACTAATGATCATATCATAACCAAGAAAAGAAGCATAGAAGCATATCAAAATAATAAAGCTAGAGCTTTTTGTAAGGAACAGAAAGTCTACTTTAACAGCCTAATTTAGGACAGCGCCTAATTCCTGAAACACTGGAATTAGGCAAATAAAGAATAGATAAAAGTGTCTTATCTGTATAAATGATTTTTTAATTTATATTAATTGAGTTCCAGTTAGAAAGTCATTGTGGACACTAAAATGTTAATTTTTGGTTAACCATTAAAATAATCTGTTTATTTTGTGAGATTATGCAGTCAGGGTTGTGTATCAATTACCTATCGTCACACTAACACTGCATAACAAACCTGGTAATGTAGAGCAACAGATATTTTTCTTTTTCCTTTTTAAAGATTTTATTTATTTTTAGAGAGGGGAACAGAGGGAGAAAGAGAGGGAGAGAAACATCAATGTGTGATTGTCTCTCTTGTGCCCCCTACTGGGAACCTGGCCCGCAACCCAGGCATGTGCCCTGACTGGGAATTGAACTGGCGACCCTTTGGTTCACAGGCCAGCACTCAATCCACTGAGCCACACAAGCCAGGGAAGATATTTATTTCTTACTAATATATCCTGAGGTGAGCTACAGTTAGGCTGATCTTAGCTGGACTTGGCTCTAGGCTGTGGGTTCAGGTCATCTCTATTTCACATGTTCTTCATCCTCCTTAGGCCAGCAGCTTATTCAAGGCATGCTCTTCCCATACTATGGCAGACATGTAAGAGTGCAGAATGGAAACACGTGATATCTCTTAAGGCCTAGACTCAGAACTAACAGACTATCCACAGGCTGGTTCACAGGCTGGTGCTCAATCCACTGAGCCACACCAGCCAGGGCACATTTATCATTCTTAATGCTGCTATAGACACAAACTTATGTTTCACAATTTACAAAGTTGATTAAATGTATTATAAGGCTTTGTTTTCTATCATTTTTTTGACAGGTACAGTATTTTTTCCTTTGGTTCATTAAGCAATTATATTAAACCATTATGGAGGATGGTGAGTGAGGCTTATACCATGGAGGAGGTGTCAATTGAGAATGCATTCCAACCATAAATATCCTGAAACTCAATTTACAGTTGCTGAAACAAACAAGTTTATTTTCTCCATGTGACAAGTAGTTCAAAGGCAGGCAATCTTTGGGTGGGCAATATCATCATGGACCCAGCCTTTATCTCTTTCTCCTCCATGATTTAACTGGCTTTTGTCTTCATGGTTGTAATATGGCTGATGCAGCTCCATACATCAAGTCTACATCCCAGGCAGGGAGAAAATGACAGATGACTGTGGCAGTCGACACAATATACTCCTGTGTTCAGAAAGGAAAAGTTTCTCGGAACCATCCTTGGTAGTTGTTCACTTATATGTCATTAGAAAATAAGGTTTCATGCTTTATAGCCTTAATAAAAAAAAAAAAGTCAAGGGTAAAAGCTGTTTAAAAGAGGTGTTGAGATAATCTATGGTGTCTACCAGAAGGGGTCAGGCACACCTGACCTCTGTACCCAATCATCCCTACCTCTAAGCAATCCTTACCTTCAGGTATGCACTTGTAACAAGTACAAAATATACATATCATGGGTATCCCCGAGTAAATGATAACCATGTCCCTGAACCTCTGTTCCACTTAGGAACTTGTCCATCTGAGCTTTTCATCAGGTCACATAGAAATTGATTATGAGTTTTCTGGATTGGTTTAGAAGTTTTGATATTTTCAAGAAATGCTATAACTTTTAGTGATTTGAAAAATATCAGGCAAAGCTATTATTTTAGGTTGTATCCTTAGGCAAGTTAGTTAACTATTCTGAGCTTATTTAAAAAAATATCTCGCCCTGGCTGGTGTAGCTCAGTGGATTGAGCGCGGGCTGGGAACCAGAGGGTCCCGGTTCGATTCCCAGTCAGGGCACATGCCTGGGTTGTGGGCCAAGTCCCCATGAGGGCCATGTGAGAGGCAACCATACATTGCTGTTTCTCTCCCTCTCTCCCTCCCTTCCCCTCTCTCTAAAAAATAAATAAATAAAAATAAAATCTTTAAAAAAAAAAGTTATAAAAAAAAAAAATCTCGCCAGGTTGTTGTGAAGATAATAAACTATGTTTTAAAAGAACTTCACATTTTGCCTGGCACTTAGAAGTTGTGTTTTGTTATTTGCAGCCAAATGCATTCCTTAATTGATATACTCTCTATGCTTTTAGCCTCACCATCTATCACAATGTTTCAATATAATACTCTGATGAACCAAAGGGGTAAAATGTACTCGTCAAAAAATGTATATACTGTGAAATGTTATAATCAGCGCTTGATATCATTACCATTATTGTTCTAGGATACTCCAACTCATTCTAATGAGTTGGCAAGTTCATCCTTCTTTAAATATTTGATAACTTTGCAAATAGTTTCAGAGCAATATAAGGCTACCAATAATACGTCCAGAGCCTGTATCCAGAATTGCTTTCATCAGGCTAGTAAGTGTGCATCATCAGTATGTATCAGGCTTCTAGAATGGTCAGACGGTAAGTGGATGAGTTGATGGCACTTTTTAAAATGTGAAAGGGAAATGCAGAGTAATAAAAAATATCATGCCTGAAACATAAACTCTAGGCCAAATAGAAACTGTCTTCCTCCTTCCCTTCCTGTCTGCTCATCACCAAAGCTCCTCTCTGCTCCTCCTTAAGGTGGAGATAGGGAATTGGGAGAGAGTGAGACAGTTTCTGCCTGTATCACATTTTTGTAAAGATAAAAGCATTTGCTTTTTACTTTTCTTCTTATTCCTCAAAATCCCTGGTTGCAGCACTTACACACGTTATTTTTCACTCTCTGCTGTAATTGGGATTCAGGTCCAACCACAGAGCTAAAAGCTTAACTAAGTATTCTAGATCAAGAATCAATTAGACTATTCAGTCATTAACTGCGCATGACATGAACCCAGATGAACAGACACATGACCTGTCACAAACTCATTGGTAGGTTGAGTGTTCATGTTGAATTTCCTTCAACTTCACACACTAGAAGTAATCATAGATTCTCTCCCTTTATCTATAAAAGAGTAACCCCGGTAATTTCGGGGTGAAGAGAAAGCAATCATCAAAATTCTAAAAAGGTATTACTTCTTCTTATTGTTAGTGCCTCGTGATCACTTGGAATGTGAGAGGGCTTAACTTTAGTAACAGTCCTCAGGTCACAGGTATCATTTACAATTTTTGATTCTGCACGTACTTCAATGTCTAGGTTGATTTTCATAATCCCAGTAAGTAGGAGTATGGATACCTCATTTGCTCTCTTGCCAACTGATGGTGGTGTGGTGGTGGCGAAGTCTTCTATGTGTCATTAGCACCTAAACGAGAGAGAGGACAATCTTGACACTTCAGCAAGGGTCATGCGAACCCTGATTTGCTCAAATCATCAGAAGAGATGAGGGATTGAAGGGGCTACATGTTATCAGTGATGTCCATCAGGGACTGAATGAGTTCCCATTAGGCCAGGAGCAAGCTGGTATGGAGCCTCGAGTATGTTTTGCTTGAATCAATAAATTATTCTTGCTTGAGGACAGATAAGTGTTTTGTAACATCAAAATTTCAAACAGTAATGCCAAGTTGGAGAGAATAAAGGAGGAGGAAGTGTTGAACGTGGAGTGTGTGAGAATACCAATTTCACAGTTTAGGCCAATATTGTCTCTTCCTGTTTAGAAAAAATATATACTTAGATATTACTTTAAAAGTAGGTCCCATGTCTTCCACAACCAATGTTAATATCCTCTCTCTTTTTTCTTTTCCACCTGGGCAACAGGATGAAATAACAATCAGGACAATTTGTAACCTGTAATATAAATGTTAATAGAACTGCCCCATGATCCAGCAATTCCACTTCTGGATATTTATCCAAAAATACAAAAATACTAACTAAAAAATATATTTGCACCACCATGTTCATTGCAGCATTATTTATAATAGTCAAGACATGAAAGCAACCTAAGGTCTACCAGTGGATGTACGGATAAAGAAGATGTAGTGTAGCCCTGGCTGAGGTGGCTTGGTGGCTTGGGTGTGGCCTGTGAACCAGAGGGTCATCGGTTCGATTCCCAGTCAGGGTGCATGCCTGGGTTGCGGGCTGGGTCCCCACTAGGGGATGCGCAAGAGACAACCACACATTGATGTTCCTCTCCCTCTCTTTCTCCCTCCCTTCCCCTTTCAAAAAATAAATAAATAAAATCCTTTAAAAAAAAAAAAAAAGAAGATGTAGTGTATACAGTTGGCCCTTGCACAATGCAGGTTAGGAATGCTGATCCTCCGTACAGTTGAAAATCTGTATATAACTTTTGATTCCCCCCAAATTTAACTACTAGTAGCCTACTGTACATTGTTATACATATTTCATTGTACTAAACGATAAAATGCAGTGGTAGCTCCATATGTTTTATGCACTTACAGCATACCTAACTTTTTCTTAATGTTTTTGATATTTCTAGGCTATGTGGTTCACCTATGAATTTTTTCAAATGGTTGCAAATCTCCAAAAATTTTTCCAATATATTTATTGAAAAAAATCCATGTATAAGCAGACCTGTGCAGTTCACAATCATGTTGTTTAAGGGTCAAGTGTATTTACAATGGAATAATATTCGGCCATAAAAAAATAAGGAAATCTTGACATTTGGAACAACATAGATGGACCTTGAGGGCATTCTGCTACGTGAAATAAGTCAGACAAAGACAAATACTGTATGACCTCACTTATGTGTGGAATCTAAAAAAAGGCGAACTCATAGATACAGAGAAAATGATGATTGCCAGATGTAGGGTGGAGGGTGGGAAAAATGGGTGAAGGAAGTCAAAAGGTACAATTATAAAATACATCAGTCCTAGGGATGTACAGCGTGGTGACTATAGTTAATAAAACTGTATTCTACATTTGGAAGTTGCTAAGACAGTAGCTCTTAAAATTTCTTATCATAAGAAAAACAATTATAGCTTTGTGTGGTGATGTATGTTAACTAGACTGACTATGGTGATCATTTCACAATATATACAAATAGTAAATCATTATGTTGTACACCTGAAACGAATAGAATGTTATATGTCAGTGATATCTCATTAAAAGAGAAGAAAAGAACGGAAATGCCATCCTGCCTGTCCAGGATTATAATGAGCGGACATCTACAGAAGAGCTTCTCGGTTGCAAAATACCACGATCACAGCAATTATCATCATTAAAATTACTGCGGTGTATTGACATCAGGTAATCGTTTTAGAATGCTGTTTTCCGAGCAGAGGAAATGAGGCTGGAAGGTTGGAAAGCTCTGTGCACCGGACCCACGTAGCCTTTCCCGCAGCCCCAGGCTTTTGTGCACAGCTTCTTGCAATTCATTGTTTCCCTTGAATCTTCAGTCCCCAAGTACAGACTGAGAACTTTGTATGTTCTGGGAACTCTGATAAATGCAAGGATAAAAAAGTGACTGAGTAGTCAGGACTCCTACCATTCACAAATCACAGTAGTCAGAATTTAACTGCCATGTCGCTTAAAAGAAGCTGGAAACCCCGCCTGGCTGGTGTAGCTCAGTGGATTGAGCGCAGGGCTGGGAACCAGAGGGTACCGGTTCGATTCCCAGTTGGGGCACATGCCTGGGTTGCGGGCCAGGTCCCCAGTGAGGACCATGTGAGAGGCAACCATACATTGCTCTTTCTCTCCCTGTTTCTCTCCCTCTCTTTCTCCCTCCCTTCTCCTCTCTCTGAAAATGAATAAATAAAATCTTAAAAAAAAAAAAAAAAGAAGTTGGAAACCCCATGTAACTTTCTCACCCATTTTTAAGGTGATATCTCAAGTTTTACCTCATAAATTTAAATATTTATAAAGGTCAGAAATACCAATGCCTTATAAATATGAACTCTCTTAAAACAAAATGGATATATCACTTATTTAAATGTATCCAACAGAATCTACATACTATTTGATACTTATCATCATTCATATTTTTGTAATATAGAAGGTAATTTTACAGATTTTTTCCTCCCAAATCTCATATTTTTATTACACTTCTGCCATGGAATTTATTCTAATTTTATTTTTATGTTTGCAACACTGGTTATCCTATAACACACACACATACACTTTTTTCCATATAACCATTCAGTTCAACATTTTAAAAAAAAATTCATTTATTTATTTTTAGAGAGTGGGGAAGGGAGAGAGGAAGAAAGGGAGAGAAACATCAATGTGTGGTTGCCTCTCACCTGGCCCCCCACTGGGGACCTGGTTCACAGGCCGGCACTCAACCCACTGAGCCACAGCAGCCAGGGCTCAGTTCAACATTTTTCCAAAGTATAGCTCAGCCATGGATGGCACTGCTGGGTTCAAATCCCAGCTCTACTGTGAAATAGTTGTGTCTTCGAGTAAGCTATTTAATCTCTACGAACTTCAATTTCTTCTTCCATAATATTCAGAAAATAATGGTACCTACTTTGTAATATTGCTGAAAGCATTAAATAAATCAATATATAAAAATACTTACTTCAGTGCCTGGCAGATAGTAAACATTTAATAAATGATGGTAAATTATTCATCTACCATGCAAAATACTTCTTTATTCATTTTATGAGAGGCACCCTGCACAGCGTTTTCTTCCATATGCACTAGATCCATATGTACTAGATCTACATTTTGTCCAACCCTACTCCTGTATTCCTAGAGTCCCTAACACAAACCACCAGTTTGCTAGGAATTCTTTTTTTTGAGAGTGTCTCAAAATTTGATGAATGAGCAAATGACTACATTCCTCTTGATTATCTGCCCATTGCCATTACAAATTGCCAAATTTCTTAATATAAAAACACCAGTAACTAGAGTCTTCTGGCCATTCTAACAAGCTATAAGGAAATGATAAACTATCATGCAGGTTTTTTTCCCCACATGTTATTTGTACATCACACTGTAGCTTTAACTTACTTTCAGACGATTTATAAATAATCCTCAATCAAAAGTACCTCCATATGCTGTGATCAATATCTGCTGTTTTCCGGTAATCCTATTACCTTAGGGGAATTTTTCAAGTAACCTTTTACTAGTAACAGGGATCACTTCTTTGATTTCCTTAGGAGCACACCCATGGGATATGAACACAGGATGCACAGAAAAACAGAGGGACCAGGATGCGAGCCCTTGAAACTCACACATGGCTGGTGGGAGTGTAAAGTGGTACAATTACTTTGGAAAACTTTTTGGCAGTTCCTTATAAAGTTAAAATCCATCTATCTTATGACTAAGCAATTCTACTCCTAGGTATTTACTCTAAGGGAACAAAACCATATCCACCAAAAGATTCATACAAAAATATTTATTCTGCTTTATGCATAATAGCCAACAATCCATAATGCCTATCAACGGGAATGGATAAGTAAGTTGTGGTATATGTATACAATGAAATACAACTCAGCAATAAAACAGGATGAACCACTGATACATACAACATAGATGAATCTCAAGAATATTAAGTGAAAGAAGCCAGATATAATTGTGCACAAACTATATGTGAAGTTTATTTGAAGTTCCATTTATATGAAGTTCTAGAACCTGTGCTAATAGAAATCAGAACAGTGATTTCCTATGGACAGGGGACATTGATGGTAAAGGTTTATAAAAATCTGTACGGGGTGATGAAAATGTCCTTTGTCTTGAATGGGGGGAAAGGTACATGGGTGTATACCTTTGTCAAAATTCATCAAACACCGCCCTTAATATCTGTCTGTGTCATTAGAAGTAAATGAACACTTTAAAAAAGAATATTGAGAAAAAGAAGAGAAACAGAGCAGCATCTAAATCTACACTTGTAAGAGATCATTTCATCTCAATCTTCTGCATTTTGACGGCAGAAAATTCCATACAACAGCCCGAGTGGATGACCACTAAGCTTCAGCTAGGGGAGACACAAAGTCACAGCCAAGGCTATTTCATCGTAAGGTTGAATCGCACTGCTGGCTCATGTTGGGCTTACCATTAACTAAACATTTTGCCCCCAGCAGCTAGGACTTCTCTTGTGAATTCTCGTCAACCCTGAACGGTCTCATCCAGTTATTCCTGTTAGCAGAGTTAATGTTTACACTAAGCATCAACACTTCTGCCAGCGTCTTTAGAATTCCTCCTCTATAAGCCACTCCTGGCCCCTGCAGTTGTCATTGTAAGTAGATTATCTTAGACAACTATAGGAAATTGGAGATAAAATCACCCAGAGGCCTTTGAAAGATTAGTCTCATAGACATGTCCTATGAATATGCCAGGGGAAAACTGCATTACAATATAAGAGACATGCATCAGAACAAGAAAGCAGACTGAGGAGTTCGGTTGCTTATGTAACTCATGTAGGAATACTTATAATTAGGCCGTTGCACTTCACGAAACCAGGGTTGGGATCAGAACTCAAATCGTGACGGACGCGGATGCTTCTTTCCCCTCGCGTGCAAGATTACAGCATTCGGTCACACCCAGACCGCTGCTGCGGGAATGAAGAGAGAGCAATGACCTCCTTTCTGCTACTAGACCTGAAGGTCCAGGAGCAGACAGACAATTTCATGAAGGGGCTGGAGGGAGCACTGTCATCCACAAGAAAAGAAATAGGAATACACACCTGGGAAATAATAGAATTTAATCAATCCTCTCCTTGAGAAATAGGAAACGTTTAGCTTTTCTGATTTTCATTTTGTGTTTTGTTTTCAGATAAGATAGGGCAAAAACTTTATTGGATACACACAAATGAATAATCAAATTCTATTAATTTCTCACTACGGCCCTACTGGCTAAGGAGGAGAAAGAGGGGAAATGGTTGAAGAGATACCCAATAGGAGAGCCACATACAAACGGGAAGGATTTGCACACTTAGGTGTTCCACACCCCCAAAATGATAATAGTACCCACTTATTAAATGCTTACTATTTGCCAGTCACGATATCAAGCACCTCAGAAGGACTCTGTTTTGTAAGTTCTATTATTATCTCCATTTTACAGGTGAGGAAAGTGAAGGTTAGCAAGGTTAAAACACTGGAATCTATCTCTGGAACAGTAGTGCTGTAATTAGAGCCCAGACAGTTCACCCAGCGAGACTGACCTTTTCACTACTGCATTATACTGCCCCCATGCCCCAAACCCCCACCCATCTCCACTGTGGGCAACACCGGTGTCTCTTCCAGAGATTTGGAAGGAAAATATAACCCCAAACTGTTAAATCTCTCAGAGCAAAAGAGTAGTATCTCAAAGTAAGTTTTTAACCTTAACGCATACTCATGGATATACGGCGCACAAGGAATCAAGGAGATTGTTAGAAATTAAATGTTCTACTGGAAGCAAAATAAAAACCTGGAGCATTTTCATCTAATCCATTTTCTGGGTTTCTGTTAGGCTAGAAGAATTGTCAAGTAATAGTTTACTTTAAATCCAAAACTGACACAGGCTTTAAAATGAAATGAACCCAAAGTAAGGGGGAAGAAAAGCCCCTGGCTGGTGAATGACTCCCGTCAGCTCTTGGTCATGTACTACTTCATTCCCAGCATGTCTTTTTGGTTATCACGTTTGCGCCATTCAGAAGGGCACTGTCTGGACTCACTGTCTATCATTAGCTACTAAGTGTTCCAGCTATTTACCTGTGATTCTTCCACATTTCCTCAAAGAGTAAGAAAAACTTTCACCCTGACCTTTACTTTTAAAATCCTCTGCAAAGGCCCCAATAGCTCTCCATAAAGATTCTGACATTCATATCAGGGTTTATCAAAGTATAATATTTTAAATGTTAAAAATGTGACTCTCCTACATATGTACAGTATATCACACATGTATGTATCTCATCAATGAGAGAAGAGCAAGGTAGTAAAGACGGTTCAAAGGAAAATTTGAGGGACTGAGTCCATACAGGCCCTGAAAGAAGAAAGACAGGAATAAGATGATTAAGTGAGATACAAAAGTCATGTCCTACAGAGCCACAAAAATGCCGCCTTTGGGGTTATCTGTTTTACTAAAGGAAAATATTTACATCTCAACCAGACTAAAAAGGTCCAAGGTATCATTTAACCTCTCAGAAGGTGGACTCTCATCAAGAGCAAACAGTCAATCAAACGAAGGTAAATTTCCCTCCACGATTAATTAATCCGAAGATGGGCCTGGTAGGAAAAGTGCCTGCACGTCACTGAAAAAACATGCAGTCATCCTTTTGCTTTATTTCCATGTTTTCCATAATTTTTCTGGACAAACTTTATATTTCAAAAGTATTCGTAGCAATAGGCATGACATTTCAGTTTCACAGTCTTCAAAATTCCCATGAGCAAAGCTGCTCTTTGTACGACTGACTTTGATTTATGACTCTGGATTTCCAGCCTGAACCCATCAGCTGATTCTAGCTGGTGTCAGGTGAATTCACTCCAATCCTGTGACTCTGCCATCGCATTGATTATTATTAGTGGAATGCCAGTCTACTTTCAAGCTCCTTTCCCTCTCTTCCCTGGCACTAATTCCAAAGCCTAAAGGATACCATGAAAAACTACAGTCAAGCATCTTCAGGAGAAGGATACAATCTACTTTTGAGTCACCCTGCCTTAAGGCCCTCTGTGTTCACTGTTGATGTCTTGTCATCTGTTCTTTCTGGAAGGACAATGGACCATGGGGCTCCGGAAGGTTGTACATTCAGTTCCTGCTCACACAGTGCCTTCTGCCTTCTTTCAATTCACCTTCACCCCTAAGCAGACTTGTGTGGCTCAGAAACGCCTAATGGCCCGGCTGGTGTAGCTCAGTGGATTGAGCGCGGGCTGGGAACCAGAGGATCCCGGTTCAATTCCCAATTGGGGCACATGCCTGGGTTGCGGGCCAGGTCCCTGATGAGGGCCATGTGAGAGGCAACCATACATTGCTCTTTCTCCCTCCCTTCTCCTCTCTCTGAAAATAAATAAATAAATAAATAAAATCTTAAAAAAAAAAAAAAAAGAAATGCCTCATGAAGGAACCATACTTGATCTGGTCCTAGAAACACGGATAGGACTTGGAAGCATGGAAAGAAGAGGTGGGGGCATTCCATGCAGGGATACTAAGGTGAGCAAAGGCATACAGTGAGAACAAGGACTGTAAGAAATCAGAGTGACAAGCATGAGGTGTGGGTTACATGATGTAAGTAGAAGGGGATGTGTGTGGAATACCTACTATATATCAGGCACTTTTGAGACTCATTTGGCAACGCCAATTTAAAATATTATTCCCCGTTCTTCACATCGACATGCTACAGAGAGACCTTTCACTATTAAAATACAGAAGCAGAATATTCCTTTTCTTAAGATTATATGCCTTCCATTTCCCTTATCAATTGAATCACTGTAAGACGGCCCCTGCTTAGAAAATTTGGCGTGAGCATGGCCTCAGCTGAAAACTAAGCATAGCCTATTCTCTGATGCACGGGTCTTACGTGACAAATCATGCCTAACATTGATCGGGCCATCACAATAATCACAACCCAGTTAATGTTCACGGAGCAATTATTATATTCCAGACGTATTCTAATTAATTCACATGCAGTGTCCCCTTTAATTCCCATGACAACCCTAGGAGGTAAGCACTAAGATCAGTTTCCATGTTGTGGGAAAGGATTCCGTGAAATGAGATAAGCAATAAAGGCAAGGTCACAGAGGGGGAAGTGGTGGCCCTAGGATTCGAATCCAGGCCTCTGACTCGGCACGGAAGAGAAATCTGTGAAAGAAAACATGCTGTCCCAACGACATGGTAACTGTGGCTCTCCCAGGACCTGGACTCTAAGGTGTGCCTCTCTCACTGTGATCTCACACCATCTTACCTCTGCCCTGCCAGTCTGACCAGAAGTCAAGAACCAACATGCTGATGAAATTGCTCTAGCTAAGATAATGATCTAACAAGAGCAATAAAAATGTCAGGACATCTCAATCAAGTGGTGGTGGTGAAAGAGAGAGTGAAGGAATGAAGAGACCAGAGAAAGGCAGTGGGCGCAGTGTTTAGGCGCAGATTTTGGAACTAGACTTCCTGAGGTCAAAATTGGGCCTCTTGACTTACGAGTTGTGTGACATTGAACAAGTTACTTAACCCTTCCGTGCTTTGGTTTCCCCATTTATAAAATGCTGGCAATAATAACTCCCACCCTTAGAAGGCTTAAGTGAGTGACTATTTGCAAACCATGTGGAACAGTGCCCAGCATATATTAAGTATATAGTATATAATAAATAAACTGAATCAAGAAAATTGTAGGTGAGCCGATCGTAGTCCTCGTTCATAGCTAGAATCACATGGACATGTTTAAAATCATGTAAAATAGAAAAACAAATGCAAGACTAGATTAGCAACTCCTCTACAGGCAAGTAGATACGATTTCAAAAACTGTGTTGGTAAAGCTACACCAAGGGTAGCAAATGGCGTGTGTTGGGGGTAGGCGTAATTCACTTGCTTTGGTTCTAGCACAGCAGCATCGACACGTATCCTAGTATGTGTCCTTAAAGATCAATAACAGAAAAGCTCCTGAGTATCAGTGTTCAATAAAGACAGATGAGTATTTCCCTGAAGTAATTCAATTTTCCTATTGGGTGATCCATCCTTGTGCTGACTGAAAATGGTTAGTCAGCCACATCAGATAATATTTTCCAGGAACGGGAATTATCCCTATTAGGATAACATGCCAGCAAAACAATGTAGTGGAAGTTATGAAATTGCTAGATTGTGTATATTTTATTAAGTAGTTAGATAGGGACAAGACAGGTGGGCTGAGTCTTGCCAGCTTATGCAGATCCTCCTACTTTTCTCTCCTGAAGATTTCTGCCTTTACCAGCTAGACTCTGCCCTTTCCATTTTAGGGCTTCCCCTTTACCTTCTTCTACCTTTCCCTACCCCCTTCTCTCTAGCATTCCCCATACTGTTGTCTGTGTCCGTTAGTCTTTCTTTTTCTTCTTTGCTTAATCCCTTCACCCCCTCACCCAGCCCCACACCCCTCCCCTCTGAAAGCCGTCAGTTTGTTCTTTGTATGCATTAGTCTGTCTCTGCTTTGTTTATCAGTGTATTTTGTTCATTAGATTCCACATATAAGTGAAATCATATGGTATTTGTCTTTCTCTGACTGGCTTGTTTCACTTAGCATAATGTTCTCCAGGTCCATCCATGCTGTTGACAAAGGGTAAGATTTCCTTTTTTATGGCTGAGTAGTATTCCATGTGTAAATATACCATAGCTTTTTTATCCACCCATTTACTGATGGGCACTTGGGCTGCTTCCAAGTCTTGGCCATTGTAAATAATGTTAGCAATGAACAGAGGGGTGCATATATTCTTTTGAATTAGTATTTCAGGTTTTTTTGGATATGTTGCCAGAAGTGGAATTGCTGGATCAGAAGGCAGTTCCATTTTTAATTTTTTTAGGTAACTCCATACTGCTTTCCACTGGCTGCACCAATCGGCATTCCTATCAACAGTGCATGAGGATTCCCTTTGCTCCACATCCTTGCCAACACTTATTGGTTGATTTATTGATGATAGCTATTCTAACAGACGTGAGGGGAGATGTCATTGTGCTTTTAATTTGCATTTCTCTGATGATTAGTGGCATTGAGAATCTTCTCATAGGTCTATTGGCCATCTATATGTCCTCCTTGGAGAAGATAAGGAACTTATAAAACTTAACACTCAAAAAACAAACAATCCAATTAGGAAATGGGCAAAGGACCTGAATAGACACTTTTCCAAAGAAACTTATACAATTTTATTAACTAATGTCACTTCAATAAATTCAATAAAAATGAAGGGAAAAAACCCAAAATATTAACAGCAAAAACAAAACAAAATGTGGTAAACACCCTTATAAATGGAAGTTTCCTTTATCAATGTAAATGTCTCTTACAAAAGGATAACTTTTACTTGGTTTTAGAGTTTTTATTGTATCTGCTGTTTATTGAAAATAACCAGCTAACAATAATCCTTATGCCAAAAAGGCATATTTTTGAGTGGCAGATTCCACTCTCCTCCATTGGTTTAGTGACCTGTTGTTGTCTTGAAATTCTTTAAAAATTTTTAACAAGGGGCCCTGCATTTTCACAAATTATGTAGCTAGTCCTGGTGTTATTCACTAAGAAAAAATTTAACTTTCTATTTCATGTTGTTGACAAAGTACATCCAGCCTAAGAAGAAGTCTCTTAAGAGTTTATTTGGGCCAAACTGATGACGCTTGATTAGAAGCAAAATCTCAATGGACTGAGTCAATGCTTCAGAAAAGGACAGTTTTACTCCTTATTTTGTATGTCAGAATCAAAGGAGAAGCTGTAAGGGATGGAGGTGACATAAAATCCATTGGTGGTGGATTAGGGAAGCAGGAGAAAGCAAAGCGGGAAATCTCTGAGACTGGATAAAAAGGAAAATGGAGAGACTTCTTTCACATTGGTGGGTTTGTTACAGAACTGGGCGGGGCCACCCAACGATATCCCAACCCCGCACCAGGTTCGTTATGCTCGCAGCCAATGGAAAGACGTCTCTCAATGCCAGAGACTGGTGAAAAGGAAAGGATTTGTTTATTTTCAAGTTATACAGGCTTGGAGTAATGACTTAAGGTCTGCTTTAAAGTACTAGAGTTCTCTAGAATACCCACAAACACACACAGTCCTTCCTTCTCCCCCTGCCCATCCAGGGTACCGTATCTCAGGAAAAGAAGTAGAAGTCTGTGATTCAGGCAGACCCTTGGTTCCGACACCATCCACTGTGTCGCCACCACGATCTCCAGTTAATCCAAAACCATGTGGCACCTTCTCATGGCCCACCAGCAAGAGTCCTTTCACCCCTTTTCTTCCAGGCAAAGTCTTTCCTGCTTCCTAGGCTATGTGGCAAAGGGAACCCCAAAGCCATGGGGTTCTCCCCTCTTGCCAAAAGCAGTGTGTTCCTCCTTTCCCAGTTACATCTTGTGTGCCAGTCACTCCCATCCCTCTGGCTCAAAGCATGGCCACAGCTATTTACATATCTATGAAACCAGTTAAAGGTTATAGATATGCTAAATGACCATACCAGAAGTTAGCTGCAAAGCTGCTGCTATTCAAAACAGCTCTGAATGGCCCTGCTCAGTGTCCCACCCCCCAGTTCGGACTTGTGGGGGTGAGGACATCCTATACATATTTTTCTAATATTTCCTGGACACCTTGAGTTCTGGACCCCATTACAAATCCCTATTTGGGCCCACTTCTTGGCTGCACCCTGTTATAGGTATAGTAGGATCGTTAACAGTTAACATTTACATCACACAGAGAACAAAATAACAACAAGGCATTTCGTGGTCTCAGACTCTAGTGGGAGGTTGTGCCCTGAGGGGCCTGGAAAAGGGGCATCACTCTGACATTCCAAAGGTATGTTATATTAGATGCAAAAAGACAATAGGCAGGCTCATTTAAGGTAAAGATTGACCTTTGTCAAGGAAGATGAGGGCCTAGGACGTGCCTACCCGCCATGACTCAGTTTTAGTTAGAAAGTTTTCATTTCAGACCATCCTATGTGGTTATTTTAGGTCTCTGAGCTTGCACGGCCACCACACAAACCTCCCCTGAGCTAGTCATGGTTAGTACATGGCCGCTTTCTGTCCAGAAGATTTATAACACCATCAAGCCACGTAAAATGTTGACAGTAAAAAAAGTTAAGTGACCTTTATTCCTACGTATAACTTCACAGAAATGTTTTCTACTGAAGGGGAGCAGAATAGGTCACCCCCAAATATGCCACTTTAGCATGTGAATTATTTTGAGTTCTAGTCCATCAAAGCTCAGAAGACTCAGGAAGAGCTTTTTACCACCCCTCCCCACCCTGCCCGTTTAACATCCTATAAGAATTTAGCCAGAGGGCCTGGTCCAGGAAGAGAGCTATCATCAGGGATAACTGCAGAGTATGGGTTAGGTGTGCTGGGCTGGAGCAGCTTGGCGGGTCCTTTTGTTCAAATTCCTCTCTGTCTGCCATGATCTCTGCTTGGCACAGCCAACATTTGTTCTTCCCATATTCCTGTGCATCGTCTTCTTTTCCTTTGAAGTCCAAGACTCCTACCCGCTTTCTCCTTAACTCAGGATGGCATACCAGCCTCAACCGCCTGTTTTTGACCTTCTCATGTCTATGTGAGGCTCCCATACATACAAAATTACATTTGTTTTTCTCCTCTTAATCTGTCTGATGTAAGTTTAATTATTAGACCAGATAAAAGAACCTAGGAGGTTAGAGGGAAATTTTAGTCCCTTACACTGTATTCTTTCATCACTTAAGTCTAGTCTGCCCGAAGAAAATGAAAAGGAGAAAAGCTCTTTAAATGATGTTAGGGTTATGGAACAACCCCCCTCACCCAAATGGCAGGAATAAGATAACAGTTCCTGTATTTCTTTCTGGAAATATAAAAATACTTATTCCATAAAAGTAATTTTAATATTTGTAGTGTTATGATAGTATTGAAAGTTTAAAACCAAGTCATAATTATATACTATTTGTATAGTTCTAAATAATTTAGTTATTTTGTGGTCAAAATGAAATACATACGTCCAAAAGACTAAATTAAACACTTCCTAGGAATTCACCCAGCTATTCACACAGAAGGCAAGCGTTGCCGGTATGAATGCTTCACTACTATCATTACTCTAGTATACTGCCTGGCCCACAAAGGAGGGCCAGTGGTTGTGTTTGCCCTGAAAGCAAGTGTGAACAATGACTGGCTTTGGGGAAGATGCTGATGTACACAAGCATTGCCTAAGGGCAGCAGCAAGGTTTCCGTGGTCGGCCTCTGGTTTCCAGCTCTCTACAATTAGGTATGCCAAAGTATTCAGAAAACTGCATTGTTTTTTTAAGGGGGTTACTCTTTGTCTTGTTTACAATGGGAATAGGACACTCTTTTTGAAGAAAGCGTATTTAAATACAATGATCAATCCCCTTTTTGTAAGTAAGTAGTTTACAAGTCCAGGGAAGACAAAAAACCACAGGACTTCAGTAGTGTTTTACTCGATAACAGAAGTTTAAAGTTAAGTTTCTATAGTCAGTTAGACAAATATTTGCTAGTGATTTAGCTCCAGTAATGATATCCCAAGGTTCACCCTGCCTACTTCTTTCCTGAAGAAAAGAATGCTCTAACCTGATTATAGACATTGTATATGCATATATACATTTGCATAAATTCACATCTATGCATATATACACATTCATAAAATACACACACATAGTAGCCATGAATATTTTAATTTTCCCTGATTATGTTACATAAAAAGCATTGCTCAGCCATGGCTGTTCCTTTACAATTGATAATATTCCTACTGACTACAATATTATATATTGCCATATGCATATCCCGGTAGCATTTCTGAAGTTCATGTGCATGTTTCCCTTCTTCCTATTCCGGAATTTTCACCTTTTCCTTTAAAATGTTATCTCTTCATGAAATCACAAAAAAAAATGCCCATTTTACTGATTAAAATCCTTTTGCAGACACAGGGTAATTAGTCTAGACATTACTTTGGAATAGATTTCGGTATGAACAAAGGACTCCCAGCAAATGGATTCAAATCTATCAGTTTTGAATATTTACAACTTCAGAAAAAATTGGAGCGTTTAGGTCTTGAAATGGATTCATCCCATCATTTATTTTAGAAAGCCAAGTTTCTATGTATCTCATGGCTATAGGACTTTGATCTTTTAGGGAAAAAGCTGGTAAAAATGAGTAGCTTTCATCCTGAGTCTTTGTAGGGAGCCTCTACATTTTGAAAAGTCATTTTTATCTGGCATTTTTCTGATCTAAACTTTCCATTAATATCTACAATGAGTCATATTCACTATAATGACATATAGCTTCTGAGTCTTAAAAAGATGAATTTTATATTATTGTTGTAGTGTTTAGTATTTTATTAGGTTCTAGGTTTTAAAAATTACTATTCTATGTATGATAGATATACTAGAAGTTTTGATAATGTAGCACACATTTGCTAATCATGACAGATGATAAAGAAGTGTTCTATTCGCATAAGAAATAACACAAGACAAACAGTTATTTTCATTATTCATGATCAAGGGTAAGTTACATTGGCTAATTTTTTTTCTAGCCTCTGGCTAAAAATTAATTTTAGTGAATAGGGAACTGATCCATTTTTTTAAACATGTATATTTTTAACCTGTACGTAGTACAGAATCTGTATGAAGAAAACTTTAAAACTCTCCTGGAGAGCAGAGAGAGAGAGAGAGAATCAACTTAAAAATGTTTTTTTTTCCATAGAAAGAGTCAATATCTTAAAACATCAGTTCTCTCTACTTCTATCAGAAATTAAAGCATGATAAAAATGAGTATAGTTAAAACAGTTTGATTCTGACACCTATTAGATACATAGATCAATGCAACCAAATGCAGAATATTGAAATGGAGTAAAACAATTCAAGGATTTAGTAAATCATTGGAGAAGCATTTTATATCAGTGGAAAGAATATGGATTATTCAATAAGTTATATTTCAACAGCAAAATACCTATGTGGGAAAAATTTAAATGAATTTATTTCTCATTCCCTACAACAAATATAAAGTCAAGATATATTACATATTTAAATTAAATAAAAATTAAAGCAATTATACAGGAACGCTTGCAGTTGTCTTTTTATAAAAGTATAATCTTTTTTTTAATTTATTCATTTTCAGAGAGAGGAGAAGGGAGGGAGAAAGAGCAATGTATGGTTGCCTCTCACATGGCCCTCACTGGGGACCTGGCCCGCAACCCAGGCATGTGCCCCGACTGGGAATCGAACCGGGACCCTCTAGTTCCCAGCCCGCACTCAATCCACTGAGCTACACCAACCGGGCTATAAAAGTATAATCTTAAGGAGGAATGGCTTTTCTAATGAAGATGCAAAGCCCAGATGTCAGAAAACTGGTTCTCAACCTTGGCTGCACATCAGGGTCACCTGGAGAACTTGTAAAAAATTTCAGTCTTTGCATTCTACCCTGGAAAAAATGAATCAGAACTTCTAGGGCTCAATTCTCTTTTTTTGTTTTGTTTGTTTGTTTGTTTGGTTGGTTGGTTGGTTGATTGATGGATTTTTTTTAATGCTCTCTGGGTGATCTGGATACATGGTTAGGCTTAAGAACGACTGTCCTAAAATAAAACCTTGAGATTATCTCCATATCACTGTGGAAACTCTGAGATATTCTTTGTCAAGAGCGGTCCAACTGCCACTTCGCTTGGCAGCTGCCATGCTGCACCCTCCTGTCAGAGGCTCGCCGCCTTCTTGGCCTTCACCCAGAAACAAAAGGACATATCCTTTCCACTCTTGGAATGTTAAAAATCTAAGCGTCCATCAGAAGAGATGCTGGCAAGAAACAGAAGTCATGCTCAAATTGGGTAATTTCAGACGACTTTAATAAAGAAATTGTATACATACGGAACCAATCATAGCTTGATTTGTGATTACACAAATCTACAAATGTAATAAATAAAATGTTATAGGACTGTACAAAAAAAAAGGTGTAGATGTGAAAACAGATGAGATCTGAGTATAGTGTAGTCCATAGTATTGTGCCAGAAAACTGATAGTATAAGTTCCAGTCTAAAATGTAAATTCCCTTATCTTGGTACTCTTAAGTGTGTAAGATGTCATCATTGCGGGAAGCTGAGGGAAGGTACACAGAACCTCTCTGTACTATTTTTCCATGATTTCGCACATCTATAATTATTTTTTTAAGTTGAAAGAAGAGAGACTGGCACTGTCTGGTGTGGCTCAGTGGATTGAGCGCCAGTGGAATTTTGGCTCAGTGGATTTTGGCTGCGAACCAAAAGTTTGCCAGTTCAATTCCCAGTCAGGGCACATGCTTGAGTTGTGGGCCAGGACCCCAGTTGAGGACGTGAGAGAGGCAATCAATTGATGTTTCTCTCCCTCTCTTTCTCCTTCCTTTCCCCTCTCTCTAAAAATAAATAAACAAAATCTTAAAAAAAAAAAGATGTTCAGTTGATTGGATAAGGCCCAACCACATTAGGGAATGCAATCTGCTTTAGTTGGGTGTGCCAATCGAAACGTGAATCTCATCCATAAACACCTTCACAGACACACCCAAAATAATGTTTGACCAAATATTTGGGCACCCTGTGGCCCAAATTGATATATCCAATTAAACATTACAATTATGGACACAGGAGCTTTTCTTATCAGGTAGTAATTATCAGAATAGATAGCTGAACGCCCCACTACTTTGTTTCACTCATTGTGAGGTACGATGAATAATAAAACCCTTGGATATCGTCATGGAAGAGTCAGATAACCCTTTAAGATAAAATATATTTTTCTTTCACACATGCTGGCCATCCTTTCCACAACAGTTGAGAATTAATCAGCTTCAAGTACATTTTGCCATGAGTCTTAGAAATGTGCTCGCTGAACTGAGAAGTTCATCTGTGCTTTGGGTTGGTCCCAGTAGGATTGTACCGATGCGTGCCCATTACGTTCTGTAAGCAATCAACCTGATATAAACCACACAGGACTCTTAATCCAAGAAGTGGTGGCTCCGAGGGGTAACAATCTGGGTACTTACATTGCCTGTGGTTTTATAAACTAAATGTTACTTAATGTTTTTAGAAGAGTGGGTAGCTGACCGTGAATCCCATTGTGCATTCTACAGACTTTAGCCAAGATATCACTTTTGATGCTACTGTCATCTTTGCATTCCAGAGGCTATTGGTTTCCTTCTGAGTCCTCCATTACCAGGGAAGCTAGGCTAAGACGACAAACTCAGGATATTGCTCTTTGGTATAAAAAAAAAAAAAAAGCGAGGTATCTGCTGTATGCATGAAAAATACCCCTTTTCATGCATTTGTTCATTTAGTCATCCTGTATTGACTGAGCACCTACTGTGTGCCTGGAACCATGGCATGCTGTTATGTAATGTAAGAACCCTTTCAAGCAGAGGGAGCAGCATTACCAGGAAGCCAGACCATATAGGACCTCGGTATAGCTCATGAATATTCAGAATGAGATAAAAAGCCACATTCCATTATCTTTTCACCAAAAACGGTTTTTAACTTAAAAGCAAAACATAAAAAGATTAAATTATTTTAAGACACCAGACCTTTAGAGAAACTTTTAAATGAAGTGAAGAAACTTATAATCATTTCCCTCTGTGCCCAAAACATCCTAAGGTGACTCTCAAAAAGTCACACCCTTGTATAATCCTCCCTCCCTGCTCTTGAATGTGAGTGGGAACTGTCACCTGCTTCTAAACAACTGATGGCAAATGTGCCGCCATGTCACTCTCATGACTACTTCATGTTACATAAGATTCCATATTAGCAGACTAGAGAGGGAAACTCTCCAGCTTGCTTTGAAGAAGTAACCATATTGCAAACTGCCCGTGGAAAGGGCCATGTAGCAGGGAACAGTGGGAGGCCTCCAGGAACTGAAGACAGTCCCCAGCTGACAGCCAATAAGAAGCTGAGGACCTTAGCCCTACAACCACAAAAACCTGAATTCTGCCAACAATATATGAGCTTGGAGTAGGACTCCAAATTCCAGAGGAGACTGCAGTGCCAGCTGACAACTTAACTGCAGCCCAGTGAGACTCTTAGCAGAGGACCCAGAGAAGTAGGTTCTGGACTGCTGACCCACGGAAACTGTGAGATAACAAATGTGGATTATTTTCAGTCACTATGTTTGTGGTATTTTGTTAGGCAGCCATATAAAACTAACATACACTCTACCCTTGATTTTCTCCTAAAGCTTAAATAAAATTAAAAAAATTTTTTTTTAACTTTCCGAAAGCCAATTCTCTCTTGGGGTTTGTTCATGACCTCAGGAACATAGGATAGTTCAGCATCAACCCTCCACCTTGGCTTCTTATAACTGCAACTTTCCCAGTGAATATTCCTACTGTCACAGAAATATTGTCATCAGGGATATTGATGAGGGAAGTGGAAGACATAGTATCTAGGTTTTGGCAGTCTATGATGAAGTTACTTTTTCTTTCCTACCTTCATGCTTTCTGTTTTTATGACTCTCTTGGTTTTCTGTATATAGACTGTATATATTATTTTAAAATTTTACCGTGCAGGTGTAGTGAAAGGGCAGATATGCAAATTTCATGTGCATTCTGAAGGACTGTGTCAAATATATGTGGATAAATATGAACAAAGACAAATACAAAATTCACCAAGGTGAACCAGATTGTTTTGTTAGTGTGGTGATTCATGAGTAGTTATTTTTTAAAAATAATATTTCCCATATAATTTAATAACACATTATTTTTCATCAAAAAGCCTCAAACATTCTTTTCTGAAAGATAAGTTAGAAAAAAAAGAAGACAAAATCTAAAACAAAATATGCTATAACAGCAAAAATATTTTCCGAAGTTGTCAAGGAGAGGAAAATGTCCTTTTCCTCACTGTATCATCAACATCATTAAGATGGAAAATCAAAAGTTGTTCCCAGAAACAACTGCTGGAGCCATGGTGATCCCAAATGGAAATTTCATAACTGCTTTCTCAAGTCATTATATTGAAGAATTATGAGTATAAAAGACAACTTTGCAAGTAATGTGTTCTGCATGTTTCAGAATACTCATAAACTCAGTCCCTAAAAGTACCGCAGCTTGAATGAGAATTCTCCATACTCAAATATTCATGTTAATTTCTAACACAGATTTTTTTAAAGCTTCATTTTGAAATATTCTTAATTGGCCTGCAGATTCTACTGAGTGCCTCCTTTCAGGATCCTATATATTACTTGCTGGGAATCTACCCAATGTTGAATAATTTTTTTTTTGTTAATAAGCAATATCTTTAAACTTGAGAGGAAGCTTTAAGAAAGTTGGTGGATGAGCATGTTTCCAAAGATATAACATAGCCACCAGATGCACATTGTTTTGATTAATTTAGGATGAGGCAGGAGAGATCTTTTGGGGGTGAGATTTGAAAGATTAAAAGAACTAATATAACAATCTCAAATTACCAGGACCTCGGTTTTGAAAGTAAATAGGCTGTTTTTTTTGGTTTGCAGGCCGGCACTCAACCCACTGAGCCACTCCAGCCAGGGCAATGAAAGTAAATAGGCTGTTTTTTCAATCAATGGATCAATGCATTAACATCTAAACTAATTTGAGCGAAGAAAGGAACTTTTGCAAACCACCCCCCTTCCACATAGTTCTGTAGTTAAGTTGTTTGTCAAAACCAGGGTACCCAAAGCAAGAGCTAAGAAACCAGGAATGATGGAAATATGAAGAATAGCTCCCATCAGGCACATGTAAAGAGTATGAAAGTCCAGAAAGAGTAGCAGAATGCTACAGTTGTATCCTCTTGTCTGAATAGGTGGAAGAGTACCATTTGATGGGTGAATAGAAAACCATAAGTGCACTTTGAAAGTGTAGGTAGATACTTGCTCATTCTAGTTGGCTTCACAATATGATATGAAAAGACTACAGAACTTAAGGTATTGAGAGTATCAACAATATCGATAGACTCATTCATGAATCATTCCGAGAACAAGCCCCCTCCCCTTATTTCCTAGACCTAATGATGAGGTAATTCCATGAATACATGAGTAGCCAAGTAGCGGTGACTAAAGAAATTAGGCTCCTGCCCTGTCCCATTCGGTGTCGTCCCACCAAGTCAAAGGTCACCAGAGTACATCCCTAGGTTATAGGCTGGGTGCCGAGTCAGGGTATGTGCAAGGGGCAACCAATTGATGTTTCTCTCTCACATTGATGTTTCTCTCCCTCTCTTTCTCCCTCCCTTCTCTCTCTAAAAATAAATAAATAAAAAAATCTTTAACAAACCTGATTCCTGATTGGTGGCTCACAGAAATGTATTTGCTTCAGTCTCAGTTATCTTGAGGCCATTCATGCACTCACATTGGTTATTAGTTAAAATAACCAACTGGGAAGGAAGGGAGAAAGGGAGGGAGAGAAACACCAACGTGTGTTTGCCTCTTGCGTACTGCCGACTGGGGACCTGGCCTGAAACGCAGGCATGTGCCCTGACTGAGAATCAAACCAGTGACCCTTTGGCTTGCAGGCCCATGTTCAATCCACTGAACCACACTAGCCAGGGAACACCTCTCACTTCTTAAAGGTCCTATGACCTGTCTAGGAGAGAAAGAGGGACAGCAGGTCAGAGAGCTGTTCTTGCATCTGCTCTTTCTCAAATTCCTTCAGTTTAAAATATTCAGTATACCAAGGCAACATATTTGTGTTAGTATGCTCTAAATTCCATCACTCTTTCAAGGAACTGATAAGCCAACTTCAAGGGGGCAGGCAAGGGAACAAAACTGGGTGAAATGCACTTAAGAGGACAGAGAGGCAGAGAAGAAAGACCCTAACTCTGCCTCAGTGTGTCAGGGGAAGCTTCCCAAGGTCAGCAGAGTCCCAAACAGGGATTCCTGAAGCAGACATTGTGGTGCCTCACCAGCTGTTGGTCATCATCTTGTGCAAATGGTCTCTTTTTATGCAAGGACCTGGACTTTCTGCTTCAAGCTTGGTCCTCACACTGGATAGGTGAGTGAATACAAGGGAGCTACAGCTGTAAGAAGCAGCCCCCAACCAGTGGAGAATGGGAGCTGGTGGATAAATCTCCCAAACTCTTCACCCTTCCAAGGGAGTAATGCTTTAAAAGACCCCTGGAGAATAGAACTCAGTTGTCCATGTAAATAATGTGCTCATCAATAAATCTCATATTAGCTCTTTCCTTTCCTAGCTGACCTCCTTAGGCCTCTATCAGTGCTTCATGGGATTCTGGGGAGCCCAACCTAAAAAAAATATACAAAGCAATTGGGAAAAATGTTTATGAGCAAAATAAATTGTGGCAGTTTTAAGCTACCAAGTGCTGACATACATTATTTGCAGCAAAAGCTAACTGATATCATCCAAAACATAAAAAGAACTAAGAAGGAATTCTAGACCACACTACCTGTGATCACACCTTCTTTAATACTCCTAACATGTGCCTCTGATGTTTTCAGGAGCTCTTCAATCCGGTAAGCAAGAGGTCAGCAGCTGACTCTCGATGACCTCAGAGGAAGAACCTCTAGTTGCCAGGGAAACACCACAGGCTTAGGCACCTGCTCCAGATGAGACAGAGACTACCAGGTAACCCAACTTGTACAGGCACCTTTGCCCAGGACCGGTTATCTTTCCAATGGAGGCATAGGGAGAAAAAGGTTGAGAGATGCCGGTACCAGATACCCATCCCATAGATGGACATGAGCGGGTGCGTCCATTCCTGTTTCTCACAGCTCCTGGGCCCACAGAACTACCCTCAATGGCTAGCTGGTTTGTATATATTTGAATCACATTATGGAATTGCTAGATCGTCTTTCAAGGTTGCTTGGCCTGAAGAAGATGGAGGTTCATGTTTTGTGCCTTGGGCTGGATAATAGTGACAAAACATCGGTCTTTAACAAACGTAAATATTTAAATGCTCAATTAGAAGGTATAGTTCCAGTGATAGGATTCAGCATAGAGAAATTAAAATCATCCAACTTGTCTTTTATAGTGTCTGACATGTCAGGTCAAGGAAAATACAGAAATCCCTGGGAACACTATTATAAAGGCGGACAAGCCGTAATTCTTTATCGTTGACAGTAGCAATAGATTAAGAACGGTTGCAACCAATGCAGAACTTGATACTCTTCTGAATCATCCAGATATTAAATACCTCCAATACCAATCTTGTTCTTTGCAAAAAAAAAAAAAATGGATCTTAGAGATGCAATGACACCTGTGAAAATGTCTCAACTGCTGTGTTTAGAAAACATCAAAGATAAGCCATGACATGTTTGTGCTAGTGATGGCATAATAGGAGAAGGATTGCAAGGTGTAGAGGGGCTCCAAGATCAGAGCCAGGTATGAAGACATGGAAAGATAGTATTTGGAAACCTCAACAACTAGCAACTTAAAGAACATATCTTAAGGCAAACTGATAGATTAAATTTCTTAAAAGATATTTGTCTATCTAAGAATACTTTATAATCTGCTTACATTTATGAACCCTGAATGAGCTTTATAGTAACATAGGTATGCTAATCTGGCCATTAATTATATGAAAACTAAATCCTCAGAAGGGTTCCCCAGAATTATCAACATCTTGGTAAAGGGCTACACTTGATTGTAATGAGTATGTTTAAAGTCAGAGTTAAAATCCATCTCAATAGCTCATCATGAATTATGATATCTTTAATGTATTTTATTTTTGAATTGTCTTCTAAAAATTTAGTTTATAGTATAACTGCAGAGTGATTGTGCTTGTGAAAAGGAACTTTAAATATTTATAAGGGACCACGGGTAGTTAATGTATATTAGATTTCTACTATATGTCACCATCAATAAAATGTAAAATGTAATGAAAAAAAGAAGGAACTATAATTGCAGTAGGAGAATAATCAATAGAGCAGTGGTTGTCAAACTTTGTCACCTAGAAAGCTTGTTAAAACACAGATCGCTGGGCCCCATGCCCAGAGTTTCTGATTAAGTTGATCTGGGTTAGGTTCAAGAATTTTCATTTTTTTTTCAGATTTAAATTATTTTATTGTTGTTCAATTACAGTTGTCTGCATTTACCCTCCCCCCACCCCACCCCAGGCAAACCCACCTCCCTCTCTTGCTTCCCCTCTCCCCCTTGGTTTTGTCCATGTGTCCTTTATAGCAGTTCCTGAATACCCTTGTCCCCCTTCTCCCCTTCCCTCTCCCCTCTGGTTACTGCCAGAATGTTCTAAGTTTCAATGTCTCTGGTTCTATT